>JAPWTK010001230.1:0-37500 GCA_029963805.1 Aromia moschata
AAGCTGCGTTCTTTCGATTTCAAGAATGTATGGTTAGTTACACTTTCAAACTCTTGTTTGGTGTAAACAAATGCTGAGTACAAAGTAATGACGAGTTTTATTCAAAATTTTTTATTCATTCAAAACAGTGGCGAACTTTAACGTTGAAATTGACTAAATTTTAAAAACACCCTGTAGTACGAGTAACACGTATTTAACATAGTACGAAAAAAACTTTTGAAATACTAAAAATTAATGTGATATTTGAATTCCTCTACGTCAAAAAACCAATAAAAGGACACGTCACAGACTATGTTCCCTGAATTATTTATATGAAAATACAACCCCCTTGCTCCCACCCCTACTGTTGAACACCAAATAACACCATCAGCGAAATCAGGATAAATGTCTGATTTTGCTTGACTATACATATATGTTTTTACAAATTTGAATAATTCCTTACATTTAGTTTTAGTTACCACTAAAACTGGGGGAAAGTCGACGAAGAGGTAGATTTTTTTAAATTCTAATCACTCTTTAATTACGAAAATTTATAATAGAAGACTTGAAAACTTAACTCTAAAGAAGAATAGAAAACTTTATTTGACCTGTTTTAAATACTTACACCCTTCAACCCCTTGAATCTCCTCCCTAATAAGCAAACCTTTATGTTTGTAGACCCCGTAGTATCATTGCCACGTAAAGCTATACCGTATGGGGTAACAATGATACCCCACTGAAATAGTTCAAGAACGTACGGAAATTATGCATTGAATCATTCAAACAGTTTGTTGATTGTTAAACAAACATTTTAATTTTTACCATATCAAATTACACAGACCCACAAAAAAGTCTTGTAGTTAGGAGTTGAGGTACCATACGGCATGTTTTTTGATGTGCTAAAAACGAATCCGAGGTCAGAATTCACCCATCACCCTTAGAGTTTGACATAACCTCAAAATCACACTTTACAAATACGTTAAAGAGAAAGGCCCATAAAAAAAAGAATCAAAATCCAGAAGGTAGACCCTACTTATATTACGTATTTAGGTGTGCTAAAATAATATCTTGCCATCAAAATGAGTTTTAGTTGTCCACATTTACACTCCAGGAAGTTGAAAATTCATTTCTTATAAAAAATTCAAAATTAATACATTAATTCCATTTACAAATAATTCCTAGGTACTTCGGTGCACGTAAAACTGTTAATTTTGATAAAAAACTTATTTCAACCCCCCTAATCGCCCCCAAACCCACCCCAGTACCTTATTACACATCCCAAAGAAATGACTTTTGAAAAAGAATGCATATTCCTAGGTACTTCGGTGCACAAAAACTGTTAATATCGATAAAAACTTATTTCAACCCCCTAATCGCCCCCAAAGCCACCCCAGTACCTTATTACACCTACAAAGGGTCAAAAATTCATTTCTTATAAAAATTCTATATTAATACATACATATCCCCAGGTATTTTAATGCACTAAAACTCATAATGTCGATGAAAACTGATTTGAATCTGGATACTTTTTTTTTGGGTGAGTCCCTTCGCCTCTCTCAGTCGGGGTACTTTTGTGCTCTCGAGAGGCAAGGGGACTCACAAAAAAGCGCTCCGATTGTGAGCACACCTGAATACTTAATTATAAGTAAGGTCTACCTCTGGGTTTTAATTGTTTTTTTTTTGTTGGCCTTTCTTTTTAACATATTTGTAAAGTGTGATTTTGAGGTTATGTCAAAATCTAAGGGTGATGGGTGAATTCCTGACCTCGGATTCGTTTTTAGCACACCAAAAAAACACACCGTATGGTACCTCAACTTTTAACTACAAAACTTTTTTTGTGGGCCTGTGTTATTATTTGCCCTTACAGTCAGGACATACCATTTTTTTTACTTTTTTCTTGGTGTACATTGTATGGGGTTTTTGCATGTACTACATGATATTTTAGTCTTTCAATCCAGTGATCTGGCACAAAAGCTGCAGCTTCGATTTGTAAAATGTTGACTCTTTCTAGCAGGATCTTCTAGAAGTGTGAAATAAATCTACTGCAGTTTGTACAGTTTTGTGAAATTAAATTGAATATTTTTATTAAAAACGGGTTTAGTGGTATATTTTGTAGGATTACCTAAAGGAATCGGTAGGAAGGAAAGTTATTAAAAAGAAACCGTATCGGGGATACCTAAAATACCAGGCTCTTTCACGGAAAGGTTAAAGCCAACCTATGTCGTTGTAAACTGCACTAAATGCTTAAATGAGTTTTCAACAGTATCCGATATTAAAATTATATTTGATTAGATCATTCGTAGCGTTATAATCTCATTAATCTTTTTCTGTCTTTATTAATGAGGACCTGGCATTGACATAATTGCATATCTAATCTAGTTGAGATATACTTTCACAACGATGCATCCGATTTTAATAATAATTTCACTACCTTTATTTATTACAAAAAACATCCAGTACCTAATTAAGTAACAGCGCATGTTTTCCTAAACGTGAATATTGGAAAAGATGTAGGTCATACAAAACATCATGCTTATTTCCGGCGATCGTAAAATGGAGGCGATAAAGTACTGTCATGATGATTTTCACTGACTTCAAAAAAATGTTAAACCTGACTACCTACTAATCAGGAACAAAGTGGCACGAAAGCAAAGCATTACTAATGGAAAGTGGTTCGTAGAGAAAAGTTTATGCAAAATCGGTATTAAATTTACATCAAGTACATCAATAGTATTCGTAGGTGTTGATTTTTTGAAACTCTGCGTTGCTCTGATTTTACCTTACATCGATGATGTTCCTTGTGAAGTTCAGATTATTTTTTTGATTGTCACGGATATATTTGTCCTCGTTTTTACTCTAAATAACCATTTCCAAAACGTGTTTAATCCATTTTTAATGAGGTTTTCATAAATACAGTCTACTATACAAAAACATGTTGCAAATATTGTTCAATCTATGGCTTTGTCGAACCTATTGTCCAATGCAATGTTTTTTTTTGTACAAGAGCTGTGTTATAATCACTTTGATGCACTTACTTAATAAACGATCCATTCACAGTTATTTAATATTACCTGGCAACGTTGAGGCATACTTTTCACCAAATTTTGGCACATTCTTTTGGAAACGGTCGTCATATCTTATGTACTTGTCATGATAGCTGAGTCAGTGATAATACACGTGCTTCACGAAGCTGTTGCTTCATTAATGCCCACATATTTTCTGTTAGGTTGACATCTAGTGATTGTGAAGGCCAGGTTATTGTATTGATGCCATGTTCAGCTTTCTATTGCACTTAAAGTCTATGTTTGGGATCATTATATTTTTGTAAGTATGAAGATGTCAGATATATAGGTATAACAGCAATATTACTGAATGAAGTTAAAGGCAGTGACGGCTCGTGGGTGTGTTACATGGGTGGACACAGGGCGTGTCAGTAGGATTACCCATCAGCTACCAATGGCGCCGCAGGCGAAAATTTTTAAAATTTTCAAGGTCATGCGTTTTACTGACAGTTCAGAATTTCAATGAAAAATTCTTTTATACAAATATATAGACTTTCACAAGAATAATTTTTGAGATTTGTTAGCTTTTTGAAATAATATTTAGTCACGAATATTGAGGGCTTAAATATATTAAAATAATGGGTGGCAACATGTGAAAAACATTTGATATAGGTATCTTACCATTATTTGTAGAGAAAAATCAGCTCGCCGGTCCTTATTAAAGTCCCGGATTTGTTTCACAAAATCTAATACAATCAATTATTTGGTTTAAAATATGTCTGTTTTTATCCACATTTTCATTGTGACGTCTTATATTTTCACGATAAGCACTATCAAGCTGTTGCTTTATGTCTACCTCTCCCAACACACTAAAATCTAAGATGTTATGTAAATGTTTTTCATTGTAGCTAGCATGTTTCTTAGCTCGTTCATTTAAATGTTTTAAATCACTCACCCCTTCTTGAGTCCATGCACTTTGGTTGCCACCCATCACTAAACAAATAAAACAAAACAGTTTGTTTCTTTTAGGACACCCACATAACCACTTAAATCTGTCGTAGACACTACTATTAAAATTTCGTGAATAATTTTGCGATTTTCCTACGTCTGTTTTGGAAATAATCAAATTGGGGTCGGCCTTCCTAACCGTTTAAATTCCGTTCGAATCTCGTATGTAATATCTTTATTAGTCAATAAAAAAGTCCACCGAATTCATTTTGAAACGTTTCACAATCAAAAACAGTAAAAACACTTCTTAGCGAAGAAAATAAACAATCACTAAAAAAGGTCACTCAACAAGTGTGACCCGTTCAGCTGATTTTCAAACGATTTAACGACGTCTGTCTGCTGCAATCTTCTCCAAATTTTATCAGTCTCCGAAAAAGCCCGATTAAAAACGAGGGCTGGGAAACTGTGTGCCCACGCGCGCGAAATGCGAGGATTTCAGACTACGGTGGCTCGGTGCTCGATCGATAGTCTGTCATATATATGTGATAAAAATCATTATTTGTGGTATAAAAGGAATAATAATTAGAATATGAATAGTTTGTCGTATACAATTAATTGATATTATTGTAACAGTAATTTATAGCAAATTAACACAAAAGAAATATTTTCTGTTGAAATTTGGGCTGGGCACGTGCCCCTGTGCCCTTTATCACCAGCCGCCACTGGTTAAAGGTGCAAATTTAAAATACTTAGTTTACATTAACATAGGACGACAAACCGCGCATATTATTTTCACGAATTTGTTTGCAAAACCCGTTTACTAGCTATGTTGTTTCGTCCACTGTCAGCCACAAAAACTTCTGTAAATATCTTTTACGCAACGTATCACTAGTAGGCAACGGGAAATCGGACACTTATTTGACAAAAAAGCGTCTAAAGTAAATATTGTCGACTACATTCCACGAAAGGCTACAGGTGCAAAATAGTATGTACAAATCAAACTAAAATTCCCCTTTTGTAACAGTGCCAGGCAAATTTTTTTGATGGATATTCAAATATAAAATAAATGTCTTTTACACTTTCAGTGATCACGAAATATATATCGACGATTGCAAGGAATACATAAAATATGTGATCCGCCTATTGTAAAATGGTCGTAATTTTCAATCAAATCCTTAAATCTATTCACAAACTGGTAACGACTGTGCCATTATTGCAGATATCTACACAATATCAGGTAATATGTAAACACAGTACATGAACTCACAAGTTAGTCACTCGCAACAAAAAAATTGTTTTCAATGCGGCAGTCGACCAATTGTGCGTTTTCTTACGGAAAAAATGGTATTACGGCGCCCTGGGTTCCCACATGGGACTTCGCTCGGGATAAACCGCTTAAAAATGCGGTTTATACTTTAATTATCATAGAGGTACAGCATACTTTTTCGGGCCGTAACAGTCACCAAATAAATACAAAGTATTTATGTGTAAAATTGATTACATAATTTATGGTAATTTAGAGTATTATTTCACCCTAGCATTTAATTCTTGGGATATTACAATAACTGTATCTTTAAGCAAATGAAAATTTTTCAGCAAGCATAAGAATAAAAAGTTGTTATATTCACTTTATAATTGCAAACAAAAAATATTTTTAGATTGGGAACACATTTTTTTAATTTATCACTTTCATTTAAAGTTTGCTTTTGCTGTTACAGCCTTGTACTTAGGTCTAGTAATCATTACCTAAAACATAATGTGGTATCATGCTTCCATACGAAAATACGACAATTTCAAGTTCCACTAGGCTCATATATGTCCGCCTCCAGAAGGCGCTATAAGCAATGGTGTATTTGACGTCACGTGACGAATATTTAATATGTCATTCCATACGAGTCTTTACTAACAGCTAGTGTATAAACTAAATAGACTAACGGTCGCTTTACAGTCCGCAATGTAAACTATAAAACTTAATAACTGTCAGCTGTCACTAATGACACTTCACGAATATCACAGTATGCTTACACGCCGTTTGGCTTTAATAAAAATACAATTCGAATGTTAAATTAATATGGTTGGAAAGTGCTGTGTTGCATTGTGTGATACA
The DNA here is from genome assembly GCA_029963805.1 of Aromia moschata. Lineage (NCBI taxonomy): Eukaryota > Metazoa > Arthropoda > Insecta > Coleoptera > Cerambycidae > Aromia > Aromia moschata. The sequence goes on from JAPWTK010001230.1 coordinate 6,037, forward strand.
AGAAGCGTTCCGAATCATCAGAATAATCATCATTACTGATGTATGTATGAAATGAAATATTTACCTTTATTATATTGTTAACGTTGAAGCACGTGACATGAAATATTTTGAGTACATTTTCATGATGATAGTTACGAAAATTTGTAATTGCAAAGATAACAATAAATTAACGAAAAAATATCGAGCGTCTGCCACATGTATTCGCACTACGGACATTCACACGGACTTTAACCTCTAACGCACACAGATTAGTGCAGAACCACTGTATACGTATAGATATCTATTTATATATCATGGTACACAACTGCTTACAGCGCCTCTGGAGGCGGACATATTCGAGCCCGTCGCGTTATACAGTGAAAAGCCGCAGCTCTGTCTCCTTAGTTCTAGTCTTCTTGGTTCAAGCGTTGTATCACTGAGGTAGAGAATACGATGTCTTAAAATACCAGGTGTCCCATTTTAAAGCACCCACATGAATAAGACTGTAGAAAAGTCGCCAATCCAAAATGACTTTAACAAAAGTTGTTTCGTTTGGAGCGGGCCATCTGACCATGTGATCCACCTTATCCGGCATCCTTTCCACTTTTCTTTTAATTCGAACCCCCAATCACTGCAGAATCTGATTCTACGGGAAAAAATTAGTCAAAAGTAGGTTTTTGAAGTAATTTTCCTGGCATGCGGGCTTCATCCGAGCTCCTTACGAATTTGTGGCTCCCATGACCTCGAATTCACGAGATATTCGAGAAAGACATTTTTAAGGGCCCTGAAGAGGTCCGGATGACAGAAAAATAAACGCATTAACCTATGTGGATGTTTTAAGATGGGACACCTGGTATTTGAAGACATCGTGTATGTAATAAAAGTTCTTTACCTCAGTGATAAAAAAAGTGATATTCGTATGTCACGCCGTTTCTGACCCGCCGATTTCGACACACGAACGCATGCGTCTTCCTTTTTTAGACTGCATGTCGACTAAGATCTCGAACGACATTTCAAAACCCCGACGAGACCTTTTGCGTTACGTAAAACACTTTGTTCGCCTTAATTCCGATAAAATCTCCATACTTCCTGCGAGCGTTTGCGGACCCATTACGAAATGCCTATTAAATAATAATAAAGCTTCATGCGTCTCCATGGCATGGCGCTCAATTTAGGATGTTGGTGAGGATTTCCTTTTCTTGTTTTTGTAATAACTCCACAATTATTTAGCAACGTAACGAAATGACAAACGAAGCCAAGCTTAAGGCTAGGCTCAATGCAACGTTCTACTTACGAGTTGTATATATGCTATCAGTTTAATTGGCGGGTATTATCATATCCGCTATGTTATTCTGATAAGTTACGGTGTAACTGAAGAGGTAAATTGCAGCCAATGAGAACGCGATTATTAACCCCGCTTCTGTAAGCAGTACGTGTGCTGTGCTATTTGCGATGTATATACGTGTGTTCTTCAAGTGGTATAGTGTGATAGTCTAAGGGAAATTAAATATACATGGTGAGTCGTACGGAACACATCAAACTCTAACAAGGAAACATTTCGAAGTGTCTCCGATTTTGATTAACTCAGCAGGGTGAAAGAGGACCTTAAAATAATAAGAGGGTGAAACAGGGGGAGTTGGAATTCACCCCCAAAGTCATTATTTCAGAAAATCTCGAAAAACAGTGGAGATATAATAAAACTATAAATTGACAAAAATGTTTCGCTTTGTGAGAGCTACCTTAAAGGTTATATAGCGTGGTTTCCTACTCAATGGGGGGTTGAGGGGTGAACTAAAAATTACCTTTTTTTGCACCTCCACGAACATACGAGGTGTATAAATTAAGTAATGAGACAGATTTAAATTTTTTTATTCAGTATTGTCTTCTTCAAAATAACTTCCTTCAGAAGCCACACAGCGTTGGAGACGGTTCTTCTATTCCTCATAACAGTGCTGGAACTCATACACTGGAATAGCCTTCAGTTGGTCGATTACAGTCGTTTGAATGTTTTTTGTGGTCCCAAAATAACGTCCCTTGAGGTTATTTTTCAATATAGGGAAGAGAAAAAAAGTCACAAGGACTCAAGTCAGGCGAATAAGGAGCCTGAGGAACTCGTTAACTGAAATAGCTGGCGCTTTGTCGTGATGCAACATCCAGTTCTTCTTGATGTTTGGTCTCACACGCATGACTCTCTTTCGAAGTGTTTCAAGAACCTCTCTGTAAAAGTGTTGTTTTACCGTTTGGCCTGGAGGCACAAACTCTTTGTGGACAATATCCTGGGAATCAAAATAGCAAATCAGCATGCATTGATCTTGTTCATTCTTGCTTTTTTGGATCTTGGAGAGCTTGAAGTGTGCTATTTCATTCTTTGGCGCTTGGTGCCTGGTACTCAAACACTCAAGTTTTATCACCAGTAATGACACGTTCCATAAAATGGGAATCATTTTCAATCGATTCAAAAGGGCAAGGCACCTTTCTCTCCTGATGTCCTTTTGGTTTTTTGGTGTTATTCAAATTTAACACTTCCCCGATCATTCTTGTCTTCAACTGACGATCTGAACGCACAAGATCTCGTATTCTAGCGACATTTTCATCTGTTCTTAAAGATGAAGGTCTTCCGCTATGTGTCCAAGTCTGAAGCAAAACCTGATAGCACACCGTTGCTCAAAATTAATATCACACATGTTTAAAACGCACTATAAAAAAACAGTTTACGAAAACAGTCACAAGCAACAAACAAATGACTGTAATAAGTTTATACTGAAAGTCCATTACATGTCAACCTATCGCCCTTCCAAGCTCCGTCTCCGCGGTGTTGCTAGATCGGGCGCTACGTTGCCATTGTCATTACTTAATTTACACACCTCGTATCCATGGATGAATTTAGTTAAAATTGTACACAGAGCAAGTTTAAACAAAAATCTATCCTGGCTGTTAGACAGCTGTAAAAATATATACAGCATATCCCGAAAATCTATAAACATGTAAATTGCTTTTAAACAACAAATATATGACGATAAAATAAAACATACTATATGGATTAAATCTTCCCAAAATGTTCTTAATTATACAGAGTCATCTTCAAACATATTTTCATCTATTTACAGTTTTGTTCTACCTCCATTCGTTTCAAGAATATGCTGTAATACTGGAATATGGAAGGGGAACTGGAGAAAATAAAAGGCAGTACGTTTTATTTTCTCATCACATACTTGTTTAAAAGCAAATTACATATTTACAGACTTTTGGGACATGCTGTATACGTTTTCACAACTACACATCTAGCAGCCAGGAGCAAAAACACGTCGATGTTATTTTTGTTTAAACTTCCTCTGTGCACAATTTGAACTAAATTCATCCACGGACATGTTCGCGTGAGTTAAAGATGGTAATTTTTGCCAAACCCTCAGCTTCCTATTGCCAACATACAACACAGGCGGCAGCTCTCATTAAGCGAAACATTTGGCAATTTATAGTTTTATCCTATTCCTACTGGTTTTCAAGATATTCTGAACTAATGACTTTTGGGGTGAACTCAACTCCCCATTTAACCCCCTTAATGGCATTATGGGCCACAGTAAAAAATATGTGTCCCTTATTTTTAGGTCCTCTTTCATCCTGCCGAGTTTAATCAAAATATGAGGGGATGCCTCGAAATGTTTCCTTGTTACTAATGTTTCAATTATTTTTCTACCAAAAAAGTTTAGTTATACAATTTTTTGTGTATTAATCTGTTAATTATACACCATTTGGTGAATTTGAATTGAAACATATATACATATAGTTTCCCTAGGGGCCTCTATTAACTAATAACTTTCAATCGCTTTTTTATTGATAATGTAATAAAATAATAATAATAATAATAATAATGCAAATTAATCTCAACGCAGAAGATACTCAGAAATGTATTCCTCGATCGTCTTGAGAGCATCCCAATCATAAATAAAAGTGAGTTATAACGTTGATCGACATCTAAGTCGTAACCGCAAGCGTTTTTCTTCTGCTTGAACCTGCTAGATCACGTGGTTTAGTTTTGTATACCATGCTTTTCATACAATTGCGTAAAATCAAGTGATTGTATTGGTCATTCGAGGAATCTTCGCCTCCCTATGGTATTGATTTGACAATGTAGTGTATCCTGCTGGAATTATGGTTCCAGCAACTAAGGTGGTACGTCATTATTTTGGAACAATGCTAAATAATCATCTCCATGTAAATTTTCACCTATGAAAATTTTGCGTTTGTAATTCTGTCATCCAGTGAGGACCTTCTTTAGACCAGTAACGAAAGTTTTGACGATTAACATGACGTGAAGTGTTAAAGTGGACTCTCAGAAAACAAAAGATTTTCTAATAGGATAACCTTTGCATCATTTGTTTACAAAAGTACGTTCTTCTACCAAAATATTCTTCAGTGAACTCCAGTAGTGGTTCTGCTACTAGTGAACTAGTGAAGTATCAGTTTATAGGCACGCATTTTATAGAGACATCCAAAAAAAACGTCATCAACTCTGGCTATGAACGAGAGAGATGGAAATAGCGGTCATGTCTAAGCTTTTCGGTTATGTCAAATTTTTGACAAGTAACTGTCACAATTTATAAAATAAACAATGGCTGTCATATGATGTGACAGTTTTGACAAGTAAATAAGGTTATAAATTCAATTAAGAATAGAAATACGTCTTTTTTTTCTCGGCCAACTTTGATGACGTTTTTTTTGGATGTCTCTATATTTTCGTTTAATCCGCTATGAATCTGATAAGCGACTTGTCGCTTTGCATTGTGTGTATTTTCCTCAAACTCAAGCATTATATCCAATTTGATATCGTTACTTAGTGCATTGGAAGATTCTTTTTCTATGTATTATGTACATGTCATCATGTACATGTATCACAGTCATGTAATGTACATGTCCACATTCGAAGAACTAACTTTCAATTTTACTACATACAAGGTGTCCCCGGATTGAGTTACTTATAGGTGAAATGGACAAAAAATTTCATTTTTCGACAGTCATTCTTCATAAAAAGTTTTGCTTGTCTTGAAACGTCCAGAAAATTTGTTGTTTGTTCAACTTAACATACAGGGTGTTCAAAAATAGCAAAAATTAAATAATAATGAAGAGTAAAGTACCATAAATATTAACGCTAATTTTTCTTAATAACATTAATGTAAAAATGTTATTAAGAAAAATCTTAATAACATTAGGGGTGTGTGTAAATCTTAATAACATTAAATCTTTTTAATCGTAAAAAATGTTATTAAGAAAAATCTTAATAACATTAGGGGTGTGTGTAAATCTTAATAACATTAAATCTTAAGGGTGTTCAAAAAATAGAAAAAATTAAATAATAATGAAGAGTAAAGTACCATAAATATTAACGCTAATTTTTCTTAATAACATTAATGTAAAAATGTTATTAAGATTTTTCTTAATAACATTTTTACATTCATGTTATTTAATTTTTGCTATTTTTGAACACCCTTTAGTAAACATTAAATTATATACATAAATTACATACATAAACAAAAAATTGTTTGCAAGTAAATTTAATACTCAAATATGAAAGCATGGCCTACTAGTCAATATTAAGTATTTTGAAGAGATTCCGCAATTTTTATCATTGTTATACGTTTGAAGTATAGCCATTTTCCTTTAAACAAATTATGTTTACTAAAGGCGCAGACATAATAAGAAATCATAGACCCCAAAAATATTGTTTAAACATTTATTTTGAATAAATTATGAATTAATAAACCAATTCAACAATTATTTTGAAAAAACAGCGAAATTATTATTTACGCGCCATAACTGTTCTACATGCAGGCCTCCAAGTTCAACACACCTCTCCAGTCTCGTTCTAAAAGATGTGTAAGTTGAGTGGATTATTTCTTGATTTTCTTGGGTCACTGCTTGAATAATCCGGCCTTGAGTAAATCAATATTGTGTTCTATCTGCTGTCTATAAACTATTTCCTTCAAAAATCCCCAAAGGAAAAAGTCAAGTGGCGACAAGTCAGGGGACCTTGCTGGCCAACAAATAGGTCCTTATCTTCCGATCCACTTCGATCCAAATTGTTTGTTAAGCCAACTGCGGGCTTTGTTGAATGGGCGGGGCATCCTGTTGAAACTATGCTTTTTTCTACATTTTAAATTCTCTTCGTCTAATTCTGGCCAGAAAAAAATGTGTTTAGCACATCCAGGTATGAATTTTGATTTAAATTTTCTTTAAAAAAATACGGACCAATTATTTGATTGAAAGTTATTGCACACCAAACATTCACTGTTTTGAAAATTTGTCTTCTAGAAGTGACTGAAAAAAAAACGGATTTTGTTGTGCCCAAAAACAATAATTCTGCGACGATACCACTCCATTGCTAGAAAAAGTGCTTTCATGGGAAAATATTATACTCTTGTGAAAATTCATATCTACTGTAAGCCTCGCTCCTATTTCTAAACAGAAATCCAATCTACGTGCATCATCACCAACTTCCAACGTGTGTATTATTTTCGGTTTGAAAGCTTTAAACTTATTTTCGGCCAAAATCCTTTGAATGTGTGTCTTGCTAATATCAATTTGTGCAGATCTCTCTCTTATTGATAGTTTTGGATTTTCTTCGACTGAATTTAAAACTAGAATGATGCATCATCATCATCATCATAGACCTTTTTTGATTTTTTTTTCCGCATTTTACATCACCAGTTAAATCAAATTTTCGTACTACCTTTTTCATACTCTGACGGCTAATTTAAACTTCTGGATATATTTCATGAAACAATTCAGTTGTATGAAGATAAGAAATATTACCGATACCATAACATTTAATAAGATACATTTTATGTTGTAAAGTAAGCATTATTTGGAATTAAATATCAATAATTGAAATATCAAGAGCTTTGTCAAACACAATGTCAAACAATAACAATTGCCTTATTGATGGCTTACTGGAATATCAAATATTTTAATTAGGGACTTAGAGAAGAAATAGTGTAAAGACAACCTATGAACTACAGTGTTGATTGACTAAAGGGATATCTGGACATGCCGTTTCTTCAAAATTAATATTTATATAATATTTTTGGGGTTTATGATTTCTTATTATGTCTGTGCTTTTAGTAAACATAATTTTTTTAAAGGAAAAATTGTTGTTCTTCAAACGTATAACAATGATAAAAATTGCGGAATCTCTTCAAAATACTTAATGTTGACTAACTTTTTTACATAGCGTTAATATTTAAGGTACTTTACTCTTCATTGTTATTTAATTGTTGCAATTTTTGAACACGCTATATGTTAAATTGAACAAACAACAAACTTTCTGGACGTTTCAAGACAAGAAGAACTTTTTATGAGGAATGACTTTTTGTCGAAAAATTAAATTTGTTGTCCATTTCACCTACAGGTAACTCAATCCGGGGACAACCTGTATGTAATTGTACTTTGGGATATAGCTGTCAGAAAGGGATTTTTTTCTTGAAATAGGCGAGCAACTTCGACCTATTTCCATCCTATCAATAACCATCTGTAGAATGGTTATTTTATGCATTTTTGGTAAATAATCCATGTTTCTGAATTGCAGTTTTATAATCAAAATAACACGCAGAACACTGACAACTATTTAATGCTATCACAATAACGCAATAAGTTGCTATGGCCTTTTCAAGAAAACTAACAATGCTCAACTATTAATGTTGATAAGTTGTCTTGTTTTTAGTTGATACTTTATAATTTTTTTTGTTATAATTGTTTTTTTTGCAATAAAGTATAAAACAATTTTAGCAATAAAGTATAAAGCCATAACATTTTTGAATAGAGGATGAGGTAAAGACCTTTCAAATGAGGAACCACAACCCTCAATAACCAATTTTAAAAAATTGGAGGTCGCTGTCACTCGAATGAGGTTGAATTTCAATAGATGATTCTATTGATGTTGATATTGAATAGATGATTGTAACAGATCAGTTTTATACAAAGAGAAAAAATAACCTGAACATAAAATTCATGACTGTTTTTTTTTGTTCTGTAATCAACTTTACATTTACAGTTAATCTGTTGGCGACCTTGTGGCAATACATTCATTAACATTCAGTACCGTATTAATTTTCGGTGACTAAAAGTGTAACTGTTTTATTTCAGGTTTTTACCATTCAGTTAAGTAAAATTAGGTTTTAATTTGTATCGGAACACACCATAAAAAGAAAAATCAAATATTCTGTGTTCTCTGTATACCCAAAACCGGTACTGAATTAATAGTTGTTTTGTCTCTGACAATGACGTAAGCATTTAAATACATACATACGTACCTACTACTATTACAGAGATTAAGTACGTACATAATTACATAACGAAGATTAAGACAGTTATAAAGACTTGAATGATAGACAATTTAAATTGCTAAACTATTCCTTATTTGATTAATTTGTCAATCCATTTGTTATACTGAGGCGTACGTGGGAGCACTAGGTACTATGCATAAATAATCTTAGAAGTCCGTCACTATTATAAAAAAACAAAAAACTTGAAACGGTTATTTTATGTAAATGGGTTATCTTTAAAATTTGTTCAAGCGGTTCCTTTTTCAAATGTAGTCGTTTATCAACTGACTGGTAAATTTCAAACCAATTTAATAACGGACATTTTCAATACCTATCAGCACTTTCGAGTTTTTAAACTTTTTCAATAGAAATGGTATTTAAAGGTAAGCAGATACAATAGCTACATACAATAGCTACTTCATAGCTACTTGTTAATCTCGGAACATATGACAAGACTAGAACTAACAAAAGTATGTCTTAATAAACATATATATTGTAACAGCTCAAATAAAACTTTTTATCATACTTGTCGGTAGATATGTTCATGAAAAATTTCGTTTAAAAAACATAGGAACGTTCTTATAATTATTTCCACATCCACAATCTTATATCTATCGGTCGGGTTGGAAACTTCTGGAACCAACCTCTGCGGAAGCAGCTTGCAGCTTCGATGTCATCGACCATCAACAGCAACAACTTTGTATGCGCTTGCTTTGTTGCTCAGTTACCTTGAGTCAATCTCTGCTTGCGTTATATCACTTCCATAAATTGTTTTTTCACTTGATTTGTATCGACTTCCCTGTTTTTTTGTCCATATTTTATTTTTTTATCAGATCCCCGAAATAGCTTCGTATACAGTTGTGTCGTGATTTCTTTTCTCCTGGGTCAATGGCCATTATTTATTTTACTCGTAAAATACAAGTACTTTTATCATTAAATAAACCATAATTAAGATATTATTACAAATTATGTTAAAAAAGGTGCACTCAAAGCACAAATTGATAACCTAGAACTGAGTTCTCTCTTACTACCTCCAAGAAAAAAGAAAGGTAATTTTGGAGTTCCATATACTTTGCAAAGTAGGCATTGATTTGTGTTATAGAAATCTACCAATTTGCCATAAAAAGGTAAGTTTTTCATGAGCAACGAAATAAAAAATATGCAGTAAGAGTAAAAAATAAGTAAACGTGCTTGTATTTCTTGAAATATTTGTTATTTTAAAAAAATGGTTGAGTAAAAGTTTTCGAACGTATTGTTTGCCATAAATTGGCAGCTTTCGATTTTTTTCAACATAAACAAGTTTGTTGTTATGGCAACCGACATTATTTTTTTGAATGGCTTGGTATGATTTTCTCATGGCTTGGTATATTTTTTGGAAAGAGTACCTCTTCCTAGATACGGGACCATAAAATTATAGGGTTTCATAAGAAAAAAAAAATGAGAAAAAAATAAATTTCCCAAAAAATCACCCCTCTCGGTTCGATTTCGTTAATCCAATTCTTATAGAGTCGGCAGTGGAAATAAGTTGATAACATTTGTAGCTGTCAAGTAGGGACACCGTTCGTTTTCAATTATCTGCATTCTGTCAATTTGCAAAGAGTTAAAGACAGGAAAACCCAACAATTTTTTGTTTAATAATAATAATAATTGTTATGGCAGAAATAAATGAAAATCAGAGAACTGAAGTTTTAATGATGGAGGGCTATGGTGACAAAAAAACGCACATATCAAAAAGTGTCCATCTTGTTTCATGAGCTTTATCCGAATCGGCCACAAATTAATGTTTCTAAATTATTAAACAAATTTCTGCAAACTGGTAGTGTCAAAAATAAAACACGAATGGGAAGATCAACAACAGCTGTAGCCGGGAACAACGCATTAGATACATTGTCATCATTGCAAGAAAACCCACATTTATCTAGAAGAGAAGGTGGTAGAGATAATATGTCGCAAAAGTCGGCGAATTTACTAAAAAAAAGTTCCGCCCATATAAAGTACATCTGGGACAATAACTTGAAAACGGTGATTTTTCATAAAAGCGCGTTGAACTTTACCATACTGTCTTAAATAAAATTGGCATACGGCAACACAACACACATGCAACTCGCGTAGCATGCAATGGGGGTCGTCTCAATTCGTATTTACGTGGTATGTAAATTAAGTAATGTGACTGGCAACGTAGCGCCCGATCTAGCAACACTGCGGAGAATGGACTTGGAAGGGCGGTAGGTTAACGTGTAATACACCTTCAGTACAAGTTTGAACTTGTTAGAGTCATCAACATGCCTACGGAGACTGTGTTTTTTCAAGAGCCTAGTTTTTTCGGTGCTTGAAGGCATTCTCGGAAGGAAGAGAGTCGATTGAAGATGAACCACGCAGTGGAAGGCCTTCATCTTCAAGAACCGACGAAAATGTCGATAAAATTCGGGATCCTGTGCGTTCAGAAAGAGTTAAATTTGAATCACATCACTGTTCATCAGATTTTGGGGATCAGAAGAATCTGCGCAAAAATGGTTCCAAAAAAACATTTCGCAAGAACAAAAGGAAATCAGGAGAGAACGGTGTGTTGGCTTTTTGGAATCTATTGAAAATGATCCCATTTTATGGAACGTGTGAACATTACTGGTGATGAGATTTGGGTGTTTGAGTACAACCCGGAAACCAAGCGTCAAAGTATGGAATGACACACTTCCAACTCTCCAAGACCCAAAAAAGCAAGAACGAGCACGTCGAAGATCAAATGCATATTGATTTGCTTTTTTGATAGCCAGGGAATTGTCCACAAAGAGTTTGTGCGTCCAGATCAAACAGTAAATCAACATTTTACACAGAGGTTCTTGAAAAACTTCGAAAAAAAGGTCGTGCGTGTGAGACCAAACATCAAGAACAACTGGATGTTACAGACCATATAAAACATTCAAACGGCTGTAACCGACCAGCTGAAGGATATTCTAGTATATGAGTTCCAGCACTGCTATGAGGAATGAAATAACCGTCTCCAGCATCGTGTGGCTCCCAAGGAAATTATTTTCCCCAAGGAATTTAAAACAGTACTGATTTGTAATTCTATTCGAATAAAAAAAATAAAAAAAAGCAGTATCATTCACACACTTTGCACATCTCGTATTTCACTAGTCCCGCGATAGCTGGTGCAGTTGTACAACCTTCTCTATTTGTAATATGTTGGCTAATGTGACATAATTTCATAATTTCAGAATTTAAGTCCGGATAAATGCCATTTTCTAAATGAATGAGGTTATTTTTTTTTTGCAAACTTTTTTTATTTTTGAATTTATTGAAAAAAATATATTCAGGAAAAATGTTTGTTTTGGATAGTTCTAAACGCTGTTAAAAATATGATTCGACTTAGGAATCACCCTATACCTATATTAAATAAAATAATAAACGGAATTATTTGCAAAACTTCGAAAACCCCTCAGATACAACCAACATCAAATTAGAGTATCGAATTAAAATGTAAGCCAGCCACGGACGTCTCGGGTCCACAAAGAGCGCGGGCAAGAACGCTGCGTAAATATTCGACCTGAAGATTTCCGTAACAGCACACCATCTGCCACGGGAGGTCGAATAAAGAGCCATCGAAATAAATTACCGGCGTTTTGACCTAGGAAATACCTCGGCGGCCGCGAGAGGAGAGAAAAAAACGTCTATTGGCCCCCTTCAGTTTCGACCAGTGATACTCATATTCACCTTCGCGGCCGCGTTTACGGCCCCAACGGTACCGGACCGTCATGTGGCCGGCGTGTAATCTCTCTCTCTCATCTCCCACTCTGCGGCTCGCGAGCAGACCACGCTGAGATATGGCCATCGACTTCTCTGGCTCCACACGCCGGACTGCTTCTTAGGAAACCAATACCGGCGTATGCATGCGAGTGCTAGACGATTTGGGCGTCTTATTGAGTGTGTAAAATCTCCTTCGTTTTTAGTTACGTTCACATCATTTAGTTACGTTCATCATATACAGGGTGTTCCACCTAAGGCGGATTCATCCATAACTCTATTAGAAATTTAACAAAAAAAGTGCTTTGGGTGGTAGTTGTCTGGAATAATTGTGAATATGAGGAAAATATTTTCAATTATATAGGGTGCTCCGTTTATTCTGCACGCCACCTAACTTTGTTATTTGAAATGGAACACCATGTATATTTTTACATTTTTTGATTCCCCGTTTAATTCTAGGTCGACTTTGTTAAGGGTTCCCTATATCTATCTCTTATAGTTTTTGAGATATTCAACTGTCTTTGAAAAAAATTCCGATTTCAGCTCTTTGAATGAGGCCCAATAGCATGTTAACAGTTTCCGTCCTCTCTATAGCGCTCACTCAGACCAATGAGTTCCTTATATAAAATGAGGTATCATTCGTCCGAATATAGCCCAAGAGATAACAGTACTGTTGTCCGGTCTCAGTGACTTAGATGGGAGAACAGGGCATGGGTTCGCAATAAATTCTTAACATTAATTAATTAAAAAAATGTAAATATATTTAAATGTACATAGAATACACAAAAAAAATAATTCACGTGGGCGCCAGCAGTCATACAAACTAAATAAGATATATATATACCGTTTGAGTACTGAATATTAAGCTGTGACTACGCAGCAGGTGAAATGTTTCGTATATATATATATCTGAGTATACAATACCAAGTTAAATTTGAATTTATGAATTTAGCCTATAATCCTTAACACCATGAAGACATGTCTCTTTACCAAATTGTTAGATTGTTTATCTGGATATAAACTTAACATGTAACGTTCTCACCAAATCGTCCTCTGATTTCCTCTGTCAGATGGTTACTACCTCTAGTCCGGAAGCTGAATTCTTCGGACACCTCCAGAACAAAAGAACGGCCAAATGCAACCAACATACAATGTGCAACCAAAGTTCAATGGGCCACCAACGTCCAACGTACAGCAACAATCAACAACGCTCAATGTGCAACGGCTTCCAAAGGAAAAAGAAAACGAGCAGTTCACTAATTCGGAATCTTAGCGTTCTCACCACATGGATGACTGCAGATCCTATCAAAAGGACCCGGGACTGTGCTCGATCTTTGCCCTTCTCCTTTCTCAACATGGCCCACGGAAAACGGAAACAGTGCCCTCTACAATCGCTCATTCTTCCCCACTCCGGTACGACCAATCACATCACGAATAGTAATTACCCATATCAGGTGCATTCTAATTGCCCTACCGACAGCAACGATTAGAACCGCCTTGATCATGAACAAAGAAACAAATAGAAGACGAAAAGAACAAGAACGAAATTGACACGTTCGGTATGCCAGGGGAAAATACCTTAACAATATTATATCCGAAAACACTCCAAAAATTCTACTTCAGAAAACACCTAAAAATCCCATATTCGAAAACACCCTAAACATCTTACATTCGAAAACACCTTAAAGGCATGGAACTCGCTAGGTTGCCCGGTGACCAGATCGCAGATCGCACACAGAGCGATAATGTGACAAACGGACATTAGCTCGTTCTATGATCTGTGGTTTGACACTTCTGACTAGTTGAACTTGCAATTATATTAGCTAGACATTTTATTAATACATTGCGACATTTGAATGCTGTATGCATTGCTTGATGTAACCTATGGTGTTTATGCCCACTACAGGATGTCTAGGATCTAATATGTATGCTTATTCAACCAGGTAAAATATGCCTTTAGACTATGGAACCACAATATAACCTTACAATTTCCCAACTTTTATTTCGCCTGGAACTATAACCACCTGTTATGTGATTTCCGAATATAATCTAGTAAATACCCTGATACTATACTACAAGCCTTAACTTATGTAGGATTAAGAAACATATAGGTAATTTTATCCAAACAATAGGAGGTAAATACAGGGGACGATCCAGTGGTGTATCCTCAATGGGTTCTGTAACATTTTATATATCCTTCTGAACTTATGGATTGCGACATATTTAACGTGGAAGGTTCATTGGTAAAAATGAACGTTACAAGCATTTAAACCATAAAAGATATAAACCTGCGGTTTGGACGATTAGATTTAGCACAAGTTACCCTATCTTTTTCACTATGGGCAAAATGGATACGTTATTCAGAGCCGGAAATATCAGACCCTACATTTGACAATTTTAAAACGTGAATACTATTTTTTTTTTCAAATGGCATGACCCATATTAAATAGTTCCGTTGGATACGAAATTAAATGCACTTTCTACTGATTTCGGGTTATCCATACTTATATCCAACAGTTTTTCAAGAATATTCGATTCTTTCTAAAGTTTACAAAAATCGGATGTCTACAGCGTCACGGAGGCGTTGCAATTGCGTTGCTTATTGCACTATTTGACGTATAAGCCAAACTAAACGTCACTTTAGAGTTGACTAGCTTGGACTTGTTATTTTACTGTGAAAACGTGTTAAAGTCTATCATAATATTTGTGTATCAATGTCGCTGACGCAGGAAGAAATGGTTGATATGGTTTTTGTTCTTGGTGCTTACCACCGAAATCCGTTATTGGCATCAAGAGTTTATGCACAACGCTATCCGGACATTCTCTTCAAAAACGAATCCACGTGTATTAACCAAAACGGAGAATATTTTGAGCACACATTGTAAATCAGCAGGCTAAGTTTATGTAGCCTTTTCTTAATTGTGTTCCCTGTCTTTGTTTGAACTTCGTTTCACTTGTGTTCTATTTTAGTTGTTGTTAGTGGTTTAGTTTTGTTTGATAAACCACTTTTTAAACATCATTTTGAGCAATTGTTGTCATTCAGTAGGCTAAGTTTATGTCGTTTTTTCTTCATTGTGGAGTTTCGTTCCATTTGCGTTCTATTAGTTATTGTTAACGGTTTATTTTTGTTTGCTAAACCACTTTTTAAATACGCCAGTAAGTATTATTACTGCCAGTCCCGAGCCTGACAAAACGTGAGGGAAAAGTGATTTTGCAACGTCTACGTGACGCTGTAGACATCCGATTTTTGCAAACTTTAGAAAGAATCGAATATTCTTGGAAAACTGTTGCAGATAAGTATTGATAACCCGATATCAGTAGGAAGAACATTTAATTTCGCATCCAATGGCACTATTTAACATGGGTCATGCGATTTGAAAAAAAAAAATTGTATTCACGTTTTAAAATTGTCAAATGTAGGGTCCGATATTTCCGGCTCTGAATAACGTATCCATTTTGCCCATAGTGAAAAAAGATAAAGGGTAATTTGTTCTAAATATAATCGTCCAAACCGCAGCTTTCTATCTTTTATGGTTTAAATGCTATTGGGCCTCATTCAAAGAGCTGAAATCGTAATTTTTTTTCAATGACAGTTGCATATCTCAAAAACTATAAGAGATAGGTATAGGGGACTCTTAACAAAGTCGACCTAGAATTAAACGGGAAATCAAAAAAATGTAAAAATATACAGGGTGTTCCATTTAAAATAACAAAGTTAGGTGGCGTGCAGAATAAACGGAGCACCCTATATAATTGAAAATATTTTCCTCATATGCACAATTATTCCAGACAACTACCACCCAAAGCACTTTTTTGTTAAATTTTTAATAACAGAGTTATGGATGAATCTGCCTTAGATGGAACACCCTGTATATCAGATCATTTAATTAATTATCTTACTCATATTATAAACAAATGCTTGTCCACTGGGACATTTCCTAAGTGCTGGAAAGATGCCATTGTCATTCCTCTGCCTAAAAACTCCAACCCATCTGACATTTCACACTTTTGTCCTATTAGCATTCTATGTACTTTTTCGAAAATATTAGAAAAAAAATATTTATGAACAGCTTATTGACTTTTTAGAGAGATTTAAAGTGTTGCCTTCTACCCAATCGGGTTTTCGAGCTAACCATAGTACGAGCACAGCTTTACTACATGTGTCCGATGACTTATTTAGAGCATGTGATAGCACAAAACATCTAAATAGAAGAAGGGCAATCTCCATAGATAAGGAGGGAAACACGCATCGGGGCCACCATATGTACCGGTGGCCAGTTTTTCATAATACGCATGCGCGACGTTAAATCGAAATGCGTAGCCGTGCATTGGCATCGCCAACTTCATTTTACAATTCAATTTTTCATACAGCAAACTCGTTGTTGCTGCATAAAAAATTGTTTTGTAACCATACCCCACTTTATGATTTTATCATTCAAGGTGGAATAAATAAAAACAATTTGCTTGAAATTATTTATTTCTACAATTATAAACATTTAAAACAATACATTATCACAGCATATCGACATAGTAAACAAAAATTATTTGAAAACAAAAAAAAGTCAAAGGAGATTAAAATAAGACAATATTCACATCGAGATTAGGTTGTATTTAACTTGGACATACCTGCTGGACGTCGTGAACATATTTCCTACTGATGAAGTAGAACGCTTGTTGTTGCATGGCTCTATACAGTGAAGAAAGCTCTAAAAACATAATATTTCATTACCATTTTAAAGTTCAAACGCTGAGAAACTTCTATTTTTTAAAATGTACACAAGCTCATTTACAAGACTATTTCATATTAACAGTAAACTAGAAAGAACTTTGCTAAACCTAACAATTAATTAAATTACACGTATCTTTTTATTCTTTTCATGCACATCTTATTATGTTTTTGTAATACACTAATCATTTATAGGTTAGATAAGTAATTTAAGTATAGTATTTACTTACCAATAAGTACAATAATTTATATTATATCCTTAAATGCCAATCAGAAAAGAAATAATAGGATTATCACAAAATAATGCACAAAATAATTTGATGCGAATCAAAATTTTCCAATTAGTGACGCTTCCTAAAACAACAACAATCAAGGTTCAAATTAAAATGCCGCGTTTCTATTGGATATGGATCGCCTAGGCAAATATACCTATGGGATTGCCGCCACCGATACCACGCGGCCATTTCGTTATTTATAATTTTTCTCCAGATTTGGGGAATTATAAAAAATATGCCAACTTCAGTCAATTATTTAATCTCTGAAAATTATTATTATTGTAATTATTAATATTCAAAATGTCTAGTTTGACTTACTTTACTTTATTCAATGCATGTAAGGGGATATATCTAACATAGCGAAATATCGCGTCAGAGTGTTGCTGAAATGATTACGACTGAAGGGGCATCTGGCAACATCGCACTGATAGTGTGTTGCGAGGACGTGAATGCTAGTTTCACCCCCGTGTGTGATAGTAAAGAAACAGCTTGTCTTATCTTACTAGATTACAGTAAGTTATTTGACACAATACATCATACCACGTTTTGCACAAAATTGAAATATTTTGGCCTTAACTAGAATGCTGTAAATTTTTTTCATAATTATTTATCAAATAGAAGGCAAAAAGTTGTGGCCAACGGTCTGTCATCTGATTATGTCAACGTGAGTATGGGGGTACCTCAAGGTAGTATACTTGGACCCTTATTGTTTTCTATATATACTGCTGATTTGTCGACTTTTATAAAATTTTCTATCTCACATCAGTATGCCGATGATATGCAATTAATTGCTAGATTCCCTTTTGATTACTTTTTTCTATTCCGCTGATCAACTCTGACATAGAATCTGTTTCTTTGATATCCCGTGCTCATGGTTTGGTTTCAAATGAGTCTAAAACTGAGGTATTAGTTATTGGTTGCCGTAGTGACCAGATCACTACTGATCCTCATTTTACAATTACTCTTAATGGTGTCAACTTGTTTCCTAGTGATTATTGTAAAAATTTAGGAGTGTACTTTGACAAAGAACTGAGATTCTCTAAACACATTAACTATTTGTTGCAGAAGTCGTATGTCAAGTTACGTGCCCTCTATTTACATAAATATTTGTTAACTACTGAAGTAAAACTAAAATTATGTGACTCTTTAATTCTTAGTAGCATTGCCTACTGCGATACAGTTTATTGGCCCGCCATCCTAAATAAAGATAAAGAAAGCCGTCAAAGAGTTCAAAATTCTTGTTTACGATTCTGTTACGGTTTACGTAAATTTGACCACATTAGTGCTAAATTTAACGAATTCAAATGGCTCAACCTTGAGGAACGGTTTCAATTACACCTAGCTTGTCTAATTTTTAAAATCAATAGTTCCAAGGTACCAAAATATCTCTATGATAAAATTCCAAAAGGTAGCGATATCCATGATCGTGCCACCCGTCACAATGATCTTTATTCCGTACCCAGACACAGTTCTGCTATGTTTCAGAGGTCCTTTACTTATAATGCTACTGCTTTATTTAATAGAATACCTCCACATACTAAATTTTTGCAGAATTTTACTGCATTCAAGGTCAGTATCATGGCGAATAGAACCTGTTTAGTTCTAGTTTTCTACATTTTCACATTTATGTGTTCATAATATCTTTATTCTTACATATTGTTAAACTTTTTTGATTATATTACCAGGATGGTTAGATGGAAGAGCAACTCTGTTGAACCTCGCCATCCTCAATTATTATTAGTTTTTGTTATTATTTTCAATATTACAATAAAGACACATTATTATTTTTATTATTTTTATGTCTGACCCACAAAACTTTAGCTCATTTAAGTCAAAACCTTCACCTCTGGCCATTATGCATACTAAATCTAGTTAAATAAAACTAAAAAACATTCCTCCAGCGTATTTTTGGGAATTGCCGAAATAGAGTAAACATACTAGGTCTGGAGTGGGTACTGGAACCTTCGGCGTAGAAACAAAAAAACTGTTGAAACAAAAAAAGACGTTTATCACGAGAGACCGAACTACTATACTCTTTTCGCCCACTAAGTTGGCATCTTCAGGAGAAGATTAAAACTTTAATCTTTAAACTTTAAACTTTAAACTCTTAATTTTAATCTTCTCTTGAAGATGCCAACTTAGTTGGCGAATCGCGCGTCGAGAAAAGTGTAGTAGTTCAGTCTTTCATGGAAAATACTAGGTCTGGCTATTAAATAACCAAACTGCTGTTATAACACTTTTTATTGGTTACCAAAAACAGTAGCAACTTTTCGACTTCAATGTTCTCCCATTGGCGATCTCTACACCGCTTCATACGACTTTTCCATTGTTGAAAGCAGTGCAGGAAGTCCGCCTCTGTCAGCTGGTTCAGAACCTCCGTCGCTTTTGCTTTAACCGCTTCCACACCTTCATTACAAGTAATCACCATGTGTAACAAGCCTGGATCAGCGTCATTGTTGTTTAGAATGTCAGCGCAAATGTTCATTCTTGATTCCTTTTGTGGGAGTGAGGAGTTTTGGCATCATTTTTGCACAAACTTTGCGCATGTTGAACGATTCATGCAGAATCTGGCGAACACTTTATTTGTCGATTCTTGTCATTTCAGCAAGCCCTCGAATGCTTAGACGACGATCTTCGCGGATATAAACAATTTAATTTAAATGTTTTCAATGTTTTCGTCCATTTTTTACCATTGAGGGTCGTCCGGGGCGCGGGTCGTCTTCGGTCGTTTCACGTCCCTCTTTAAACCGTCTAAACCATTCAAAAACTTGACTAAAAGACGTAATTTTAATGCTAAGTGTTTGTGATGTAGCCCTGGAAACCACTTGACAAACAACCATTTCGTGAGTTTTGGAATAAATACGTTCCAGAGATGCCATCACCAGGTCGCACAACGTTACGTAACTATTTACAAATTGTACGCAGTGACTTACTAAAGTGAATTGCTGTGAGGTTATGTATTGACGAGACAACAGACTGTCAAAATGTAAAACATTGTATTCTGAATATTATAGTACTTCGAAAGTTACCAGCACGCAGTTACCAGCTAATAAAAGACAGTAATTGCAACAATTACGAGGGTGCTGTTGGAGATCCTCGAACAATTTGAACTGTCAACAAATCAGATGGTATTGTTTATGTCCAATGGTGCCCCCCAAGATGCTATTAGTAGGCCGTTCGTTTGCATGTAATATGATATACCTAAGAAAACTTGGATCAAAACATTTTCATACTTAGGTATGTATTATTGTGTAACTTGACTTTTACCATCGATTATAGTAGTTTCTAAACTCTTATTATTGTCTCGCCATGATAGCCTTTATTACCGAAAAGTCCAGGCTTCATCTATTAAAAACAAAAAGGTAAGACTTCGGTTTAGAAAGATGGATAAATTTAGGGGTCGTATATACAGTGAGGTCCATATGTAACGGATAAATTCATTATCTACGTAATTTACAACATATGAGTAAAATACTGAAACACGTCAATTTTTAATTCTAGAATGACATTTTTTGAGCATAATTTTATACCTCCCCCTCCAACCCCCCTTGAAGTGATAGCTACCCCTTTAAAATTTTTAAATGGAACGAGGGTGTGGGTGATAGATCATTTGAGAGGATTCTTAATTATCTATTCAGCAATATAAGGTTTTTTGAATTTTGTATATTTTTCATCAAGAAAATTAAATTTGATAATCTCAAAATTATTATTATTATGAAATGTATACAATCAAGTGCATATCTACCAAATATCTATCAAATCTGACGTTTTTAGTTAATTTTGTGTCAACATTCAACTTAAATGTATCGGTTTCCCTGATACACTGCGCAAAATACCCAACAAAAAAGAAAGTAAAAAGGGTTTCTTTTTACATATCAGAAAAAAATGTACTTTTAAATTTCTTTATTTGCTACATCTGTGAAAACTTATTATTATGTTATTTATCGCTGATCGTCAAGTTGATCATAATTTTAACAACCCATACAAGTAAATCCAAACAATAACAACAAGTCTTTCGAATACCCAATGAATTGAAATTTTGATATTATTAGGATGTGGTGATAAAACGAACGCAGAAGCAGGTATGCGAAATATTCAATACTAAGTATCCTGACCGCCGCATTTCTCAGTCTACGGTTAGTAGAATAGAAAACAAATTTTGTGAATTTGTAAATGTCACAGATATTCCTAAATCTGGTAGGAAACGTATTTTACACGATGAACAGAAATTAGATATATTATTAGATATTCAAGATAATCCACATAAACCTACAAGACAAGTTGCCGTCGATAATGATGTTAGTAAAACGGTAGTAATATTGCGTCTTATAAAAAACGAAAAATACCGCCCATATAAAATTCATTTGGTTCAAGAACTTAACGACGATGACCCTGATCGCCGATTGGAATTTTGCGAAATCGTGGCAAATAGATGCCAAGATAATTCTTTATTTATAAAAAACATTATTTTTTTCTGATGAAGCAACATTCGTCTTAAATGGAACAGTCAACAAACAGAACTGTAGATACTGGCGTACAGAAAATCCACATTGGATGATGGTGGTCAATACTCGATATCCTGAGAAGGTGAACGTTTGGGTTGGAATTATAAATTCTCAAATTATTTATCGGACCATATTTCTTTGATGGTACATTAACTGGCGCGCGTTACTTGTATTTCTTGCAAAATTTCTTAGTTCCAGAGTAAAGAATGCTTTTCCCAGATGATGACAACCCCAATGAAATTGATAGAAATATTTGGTGACAGCAGGACGGAGCTACACCACATTTTTCATTGGAAGTATGAGCCTATCTGAATAAAGTTTTTCCCAATAGATGGATCGGTAGACGTGGTGAAATTGAGTGACCTGCTCGTTCTCCCCAGTTGACCCCGCTTAACTATTTTTATGGGGTTACTTAAAATCGAAAGTCTACAGAATAAGGCCAAGAAATTAATCAAATCACCCCGGAAACAATACAAACTGTTTTAGAAATTTAGAATTGTCAGCAACGTCATTTGATTTAAACTGTTCTTCTGTTCTATTTCATGTTATTTTCTTTACTTAGTAACATTAAAAATGTAATATTTTTCAATAAAAAAAATTATAGAAATAAAAAAAATCTTATGTTGTTGGATGGAGAATTAAAAACCCTTTCAAATGAGCTATCACACGCACCCTCGTTCCATTTAAAAATTTTAAAGGGGTAGCTGTCACTCCAAGGGGGTTGGAGGGGGAGGTATAAAATTATGCTCAAAAAAATGTCATTCTAGAATTAAAAATTGACGTGTTTCTGGGTTTTAATCTTAAATTGTAAATTACGTAGATAGTGAATTTATCCGTTACTTATGGACCTCACTGTATATTTCGATAGAGGACGGTCCCCTGAGTATAGAAGCACAAAAAATATTTTTTTAGGAAACGACCCCTAAAAAGGATGATTTTTTTTATATCCCATGTTTTTTTACATCCGAAGACTATGGAAACTTTTACTTAGCAATATATGTCATAGATGGCGCCAAGAAACTACAATATTGACCTAAACTAACCTAACCTAGCAAGATATATAGGAGATATGCATGAACATAATATAACCTAACCTAACCTATCAAAAAACTTATGAATATTTTTATATCCCACATTAAGTGTGTTGGAACTTTTATTTGGCAGTATATAACACAGATGGCTTCAAGAAACTAGAATATTCACTAAACCCAACATAACCTAACAAGATATATAGGACATATGCATCACACAATAACATAATATAACCTAACCTAACCTATCAAACAAGTTATGAATTTTTTTATATCCCATGTTAAGTGTGTTGGAAATTTTACTTGGCAATATAAATCATAGATGGCGTCAAGAAACTACAATATTGACCGAACCCAACATAACCTAACACGATATATAGGAGATATGCATGACTTACAATAACGTAATATAACCTAACCTAACCTATCCTGTATAAACTTAATAAATGAGATACAACTGAAATATACCAAATATCATTATTTGGTCCAAGACAGATACTATCTTTTACCTTCCTACCATATCTGTGCACGAATTTCTAGTATCGCCATCTATGATTACTATTTCTAAATACAAGTTCCGATAGACTTAACATGGGATATAACAAAAACTTTTTTTAGGGGTCATTTCCTGAAAAAAAAAAAAAAAAAACTGTGCCCCTATACTCAGGGGGACCTTCCTCTATCGAAAAATATATACGACCCCTAAATTTATCCATCTTTCTAAACCAAAGTTGAGCTAAAAAGGTAATTAGTAGGTATACAAAGTAGTATATTTTTTCATAATCAATGTGAGCTGGATCCTGCTCTATAGATGGTAGGACGATAATAGCGGGACTTTTACTATTCATAAAGAATGCTCAGATGAACTTGTCGCTGTTCGTGGACGTATTCTTTATGTGTAGTTCCCACTGCGTCGTTTCCGTAATGATTCCGTGTTAAGAATTCGACAAGACTGAATTAATTCATCGCCGAGTTTTGCAATGTTTTTGTTCCATTCGTTGTATAGACATAAACAGTATATCACAGTGTACCTACATACGTATGTGGTATACAGTGTGCACAGAAAAAAGTGTGAAATAAATTCGATAACTCGCAAAATAAAATTTTTGTCAAAAATTGTAGAAGGGGTAAATTTTATTTGATATTATAAAATACATGAATGACGAAAACTTCAATGACTTCGTTAACAGTTAACATAATATTTATTTGTGTAACCAAAACTGAAACACAAAGAGAAAAAAACATTGAAACATGCAGTGTGTCCCTCTTAAGGTCTGTCCACCTTTCTAGAATCTTTATTTGTAGTCCGATGATTTTTTTTAATAGACAAGGCTCGCAAAAAAAGCATTGAATGCGTGCTCTATTTATTATATCACTAAATAATTGGCCTCATCTCCCTAGTTACGAATGTATATACTTAGTTTATAATCCTACTTATTTTAAAAAATTAAGCAAAAAACGTCTATTTAAATTTTACATGTAGGTGGCAATGGATTCAAGAATGAGCTTGCAATAATTGTTCGGATGTATCACAAAATTTAAAGAAATAAAAAATGTTTTGCTTTTTACTCCATAACATAGTAGATGTAACACTGAAAATCAGTTTTTCAATTTATTAGGTAAGGGCTTTGACTATCCAAAATGGATTTGAATTTACTGTTTCAAAGTCATTTTGTATAATTTCTTTTAATAATGCAACTTTGTTGGGTTCTTTAAGATATAGGTATTTTATTTTTCAAATAAACATTTTAAAAGGTATTAAGAGGGGTTAGGTTTGGACTGTTCGGCGACCACTTAAATGTTTCACATTTTCCAATCCAGGTTTCATATTTTTCATTAAAAAAAAATACTAAACCAACATTATGGGGTGGTGCCCCATCTAGTTGAAAAAAAACAATTTCATGCGCTTCATTTAGAGCTTATTCATCGACTAAATCTTCAATGTCGTTCTGTAGCTTGTCAAGGTAAAGATCAGCGAATGATCGGACCAAAAATTTTATTTTTTCCTATCCCACCCCACACATTTACAGATCGACTGCCAGAATGATTCACTTCAAAAACTTTTTAGGATTGTAGAGTGTAGTAATGAATGTTTTTCCTATTTGGAATTCCTGCAATGCTAAAACAGGACTCATCGCTCCATAACATTCCTTAATTAAAAGTGGTGAAACGTTGGACTTGTTTAAGGATGTTTGTTCAGTTTTTTAAGCTTTTGCAACACTTTTCAGCAAATTTTTGAGACAACCTCTTATTGAATTCTAATTCAGCCAATTTTGCAAGGTGTCCGAACAATTGCAAGCCCATTATTGAATCCATTGCCTACTACATGTAAAATTGAAGTAAGCGTTTTTTTGCTTTTAAAATAAGTATAATAAAGTAAAAGTACAAATAAGTTTCCGCCGCTTGACAAAAGTTGGCGCCACCAGTAAAGTATGGTTAAAATTGTCAGATGTAAACGTCATTATCGTAAGGTTGGACCTCAGGCAACAACAAAACCTTAAAATATCAGTGATTTTTTATCAGTATAATATATTCTTTTGTGTGCGAAAATGTCGAGTTTTCAGCCAAATAAGTGTCATTTGCAGGAACTTTTAATTTACTTTTTCAATTTGAAGAAATCTGCAGCTGAGGCGTATACATTGCTTGTAGAACCATATGGCGAGGCTGCCTTAAGTGAGAGAAGTTATCGTGAGTGGTTTCAAAAGTTTAAGAATGATGAATTAGACATCGAAGACAAAGAACGTAGCGGAAGGCCGAAAGTGTACGAAGACGCGGAAATGGAATTGGAATCAATTGGATCAATATTCGTGCCAAACGCAAGAAGAACTTGCACTTACATTAGGAGTGACTCGACAAACAATTTCACATCGGTTGAAATCACTGGAAATGATTCAAAAACAAGGAAATTGGGTACCATATGAACTGACGCCGAGAAACGTTGAAGGCTGATTTTTCACTGTGAAATGCTGTTTGCCAGGCATAAACGAAAGGATTTTCTGCAACGTATAATCACTGGTGATGAAAACTGGATCCGCAATCCAAAAAGGAAGAAATCATGGGGACCACCTGGCCATGCTTCAATATCTACAGCTAAGCCAAATATTCATGGGAAAAAACTCTTGTATATTTGGTGGGATCAGCTTGGTGTCGTGTATTATAAGTTTGACCATTACTGAAGCTGTCTACCGAACACCATTGATGAGATTGAGTCGAACACTCAAGGAAAAGATCGCCAACTACTATTCCAGACACGACAAAGTTATTCTCCTGCATGATAATGCTCGTCCACATGTTGCGGCTCCGGTCAAAACCTATTTGGAAACACTCAATTGGGAAGTTTTACCCCACCTGCCGTATTCAACAGACATTGCTCCTTCTGATTTCCACTTGTTTCGATCGATGGCGCATGACCTTTGTGAGCAACACTTCACATCATATGACGATACCAAAAATTGGGTTGATTCGTGGATAGCTTCAAAAGATGAAGCATGATCACGGATCGCGGTATCCGTATGCTACCAGAAAGATGGGAAAAAGTAGTGGCAAGCGATGGACAATACTATCTATCTAACTAAATTATTATCTATCTAACTATAGAAAACATTAGGTACCGGCCTTTCACAATAAATTGCCAATTTTTTTTATTAAAAACGGCGGAAACTTGTACACCTTTTATATACAGTAAGCGGCACCCTAATGCGTACATAGCCGAATGAAGGGCAATTGATAATTTAACTTCTTTATTGAGCATTGTAAACATGAGGTGAGAACCAATCGGGATCTAGTCGCTAGCGCAGGCGTATGAAAGGCATCCGGTCTGTTAGTAGGGCTGTTTGAGTTAAAATTTGAAATACCATTTAATATTTTATTCTGGTCTAGTGCCTGATTAGAAAAGTGCGTTATTAGGAGCGTATTGTAGAAGCACTACATACATTAATAAAAATAAAAATTGATATTTATCACATTGACCAAAAAGTTCAAACAAATAAATGGTATTTTGGTGGTCGGTCTGTAAGGGATATTAAAGCCATTTTAATGAAAAATTTCCCAATAGGCGAGTCCCCGAGCGCAGTAGCAGTTTGAATTTGACATCCGCAGATGCTACTAACATGAACATGGTGATTACGTCAGACTTCAGGGAATATCAACAGAGGCGGACTCGGGTCATTATTATTACAAAACGATAGTTCACAGAAAATTAAAACGTACTAAGGGGCTAACTATTACAACATGGAGCCGTATTTAGGTGTGGTAATGTTAGAGGAAGAAACATGGCACTTAAAAGAACTTACCCACGAAGCTCATAAAATTTCGACCTAAAATGCGAAGAAATTTGATTCACAAGTTATAAAGTTATTATGACAGTTAGATTTTTAATGGCCAGTTATAAAAGTGGGGCATACAGGATCCGTGTTGTTGCCATATATCACAAGTCGGTGATAGCAGTACAATATTGCTTTCTTTGTCTCTTGTTAGACAATTGCGGTTTCCTTACAATCGATTATTTATAATTTACTTCATCAATTTTGCCTTTAACCCGACAAAATATTCGAGTATTACTTGCCAAATTTTTTATACCTGCCAAATGGATATTTGGAACAGGTCTGCTCTTGAAGGAAGACTCGTTTTTCCAGGGTATACCTGTTCCAAATTCCTGCTCCCATAATACCTGTTTTGAGACAAGGATGATTCCAATATTTCGTCAGATTAAAGGTAAAATTAATTAAGTAACACAAAATCAGCTGTAATAGAACTGCAACTGTTTAACAAAAGACGAAAAAAAGTTGCAAAAATATGCCCTGCAAAATATCATACGCTAGTTAAAAAGTAATGTTACTCTTTGTATCAAACATTTTATGAGTTTTAATTGGTAAGTCCTTTTAAGTTTCATTTTTCGTGACCACTGACATTACCACACCTAAATACCGTCGTGTAATAGTACGCTTCATAATACCTTTATTCGAATATTCACTAATGTATTCTGATGTATTTTCTGTGTATCGCTTTGCAATAATAGTGACCTGAGCCCGACTCTGACCTGAGCTACGATTCGCCGCAGCGTTGCTCTTTAGATTTCCGCTAAACACCCCCACTAAAACCAAGCCTCGCTGGCCCAAGTAAATTCGCCTAACTATGACAAAAATGTATAATTTAATATGTTGTTAATATCCACCTATGTACGCATTAGGCTGCCGCTTACTGTATATTCGTAATCAGGGAGATGACCCAATTATTTAGTGATATAATATACAGGGTGTTGCATAAGAAAAAAAACATTTTTATTTATCACGGTTTTCTGCAATACCCTACATACATGAAAACTGTATCATAAAAAATCTTAACATTGTACCCTACATCTTTTTTATCTAACATTTTTTTTATATAAAGCCAAATAAAGAAGTTAAGGCGGGGGTTCATTTATAGTGAAACTACCGGTACTTATGATTGGTTACAGCGCGGTCCTTTAAGGGGTTACATGTGTTTCAGAGGCCAAAAAACAGCTAATTTTCTCGATTTTTTTTTACTCTTACTACAGAAGAGTTTTTTATTCAGTTTTTTTTTTGCATATTGTTAGATAACTTTTGAACAACATTTAAAAAAAATTTGATGAGAAAATATGATAAATTGAATTGATGGCAGTCGATTTTCGGAGGTGCCCTCGACAAAAAGGTAGTTGGCGGTAGTCAAAATTACTTGCGACTGCTTTATCTGAAAAATAAAAAAAATATATTATCTTTTAGTATTAGAGTAAAACTAGTCCTTGAACGAAGGATTTAAAAAAAAATGAATATTGAATTTTTGGCAGTGGTTTGAACGAATGTGTCACTTTTTCGGTAAAATTTTCGGTATTCATTACGTTGTCAAATTTTTTTGTAGTCGAAGGAAAAAAATCCTTCGTTCAGGGACTATGAAATTATATTTCAAAGAAGTGTTTAAAATTTGGGCGAGATCAACCGATTAGTTTCCGAGAAATTTTGACTACCGATTTTGAAAAGTGTGTTTCGAGAAAAGCGCGTTTAAAGTTTTGTATAGCTAAAGAGTGAAAAAATTTTTTTCAAACTTACATAGAATCGTAGATTCCAGCTCCATAAAGCAAAGGTCCTGCTGCACTCATAATGTCCAGAGCGTCCTCCAAAAAGTAAAAGGAGCAAGAGAGAGAGGTACACAAACAAAGCTAAGGAGGAGCTGCGTCAATATACCTGCGGCGCTCTCGGTAGTACAGTAAAAGGAGGGAACGTTCAAATGGCTCTAGCTACTACAATTTAACTCTTATCGACTTGAGATTTTGGGAAAATATTCTTAAAGAGTTGTACTATCGAATGAAAAAAAAATAAAAAATCGACTTTTTTGAAAATTTGAAACCCAGAAACCCCTAAATACTATCCCAATTTAATAACTTTTCTATTTTGTTTCATATACATATTGAAACATGTTTGCTTTTCAAGTTATTATAATGATGAAAAAATTCTACTCACGCCTCATAAATCTCTAAGCACTTCTTGTTTTGAATAATTTAATTTACTTTGAACGTACTAGGTATGACCGCAACGATTACAATATTCTCACGATATGGCATATAACTCGTTCTGCAGTGATATACATACTAGTTTTATTTTACAGTCTAAATTGTTGTACTTGTACCGTTAAGCACAGATTTATTTATGCGGTGACGCCGCAACAGATCGAACTGGCTGCCTGATGATACAGATCGCTAAAAAGATCGTGTGTTCGGAAACTATCTTCAATTATATAGGGTGTCCCGTTAATAAAGGGATACAACAATACTGTTGCCATTTTGGGTACAAATAAGGAGATTTTGCCAAACTTACTTACACCTCTTACAAACTTACACTTATAAGTAGAGGACAATCTTTCTTTTTTTGTGTAATTTTTCAATGAAATTTATTTAAAATTACCTCTTAATAAAATAGCCTCTATAAAACGGATGCAGAAATTAGTTATATTTTTCGCCAAGATGCAAACATGTAGAGTAGTTAATTAGTTATTCTTTATTTGTTCATACACAATACCATACATAGGTGTCGAACTTGTCAATATAGTATAAAAATATAAATAACATTAAGTATCACTAATAACTAATATTATGATCCTAAGAAGTAAAATATAAATGTAAAAATGTAAAAATATAAATTTAAATATAAAATATAAAATATATAAATATAAAAGAACAAACAATAGTACACATTAAAATAAATAAATAAAGAACAAATACACTTAAATCCTAAAAACACTACAGACAAACCTACATATATACAAATATTTATATTTCATCAGTCAAGTATTCGTCTTTATGTAGTAACCTTTATCTAGTAAAAATTTATTCACTGCCCTCGTTATTTGCCTAAAAGGTAGATTTTTTATACTTACGAATACCATAAAGGATACATAGCAGAATGAAAGGAAATTGATAAGTTAACTTATATCCTGAATAAGTCCCACCACATGAGGTGAGAACCAATTGCGAGCGCAGGCGTGCGAGGCATCCGGTATATCCGAGCTATCTACGACTACTAAGACTAAGACGTGTGTACTCCTCGAGAGTATTTCCAGTTGCAAGATATCGTAGTGTAATTGATAGGCGCTGAAAAGGTGGTATAGCTTTCCCCATATTTGTATTTTTTTTTCCTCAATCAACGGTGTAACCAAGTCTAGTAGCTCTTGAAACTTTGCCAATTCCAATCTTACAAACTTCTTAAAATCATTTACCTCAGTGTACGCCAAATCTCTTAGAAGATGTTTGTGAGTATATTTTTGTCTTTTTTTGAACCATTCTTTGGACCAACGGCGTTTTCGCTTTTTGAGATTAAGCACCAACACGACAGCTGCAGCCAAATATTGGTCGGATATTTCCAACAGTGCAACACTAAACACTAGGTCCTGCTTTATCGAAAATATTGATATTTGTGAGCCGTCAATATTATTGAGCAAAAAATATTGAGCGTTTGTGGAAGAGGGGTCATACAATGATATTGCGGAATTCGTAATATTGTGCAATGTTATTGACCGTCTAGGGGCTGCCTAACTCGGACGTGGTGACTTGACTTCTGACGAGTCGCCATAGAGTTGGACTCAGGTCACATTATTACAAATCGATAGTTCACAGAAAATACGTCATAATACAATAACCGTACTAATGAAATAAACTTACTGAGGGGATAACTATTACATGATGAAGCCATATTTAGTTGTGGTAACGTCAGTAGCCACGAAAAAATGACACCTGAAAAGAAAGGAACTTGTAAGTACCCACAAAATTTAATAAAATTCGGGCCTAAAACGCGAAGAAACTTAATTCACAATTTATAAAGTTACCATGACTTAATTAGATTTTTAATTACCATTTACAAATCTGGGCCATATGTACAGCACCCGTATTGTTGCCACAGATCACAAGTCGGTGATATACAGATCACAACGGGCCATATCTGAACGTAAATAACAGGGTAAGTTTAACACATCTCTTTCTAAATTGCAACAGTTTATTGTTTTCATGAATTTTTTTTTTGCACATACAAGTAGTAAGTAGTATGACGCGTATGGTTATGGCCCGCCGCCCGGATCTGCCGGCTTTACTCACAATATACTATAAAAATTAGCTGATAAAGTCCTTATAGTTGTACAAGCAAATAATATGGGTTCGCTAGTATGTAAGATAAAATCATTACTTCGTAAATCGTCGATAATAAAAAGAGATAAAAAAAATATTATTTTTTGTTAATAAAAGGAATATTAAAGTTACTATTAAGCCTTTTTGGGCCCTTGGAGGGGAAAACACAAACACACACCCCACAATTTTTTTTCCCCCCCCCCCCACAACACACACTCTCTCTCCCTCTCCCCTTTTTTTTTTTTTCCTTCTTTTTTTTTTTT
>JAPWTK010001230.1:40000-47500 GCA_029963805.1 Aromia moschata
CCCCCCCCCCCTCCCCCCCTCTCTCCCCCCCCTCCCCCTCCTCCCTCCCCCCTCCCCCCCCTCCCCCCCCCCCCCCCCCTCCCCCCCCCCCCCCCCCCCTCCCCCCTTCCCCCCCCCCCCCCCCTCTCTCCTCCCCCCCCCCCCCCCCCCCCCCCCCCCCCCCTCCCCTCCCTTCCCTCCCCCCCCCCCCCCCCCCCCCCCCCCCCTTCCCCCCCCCCCCCCCCCCCCCCCCCCCCCCCCCCCCTCCCCCCCCCCCCCCCCCTCCTCCCCCCTTCTTCCCTCCCCCCCCCTTCTCCCTCCCTTCCTCTCTCTTTCTTCCCCCCCCCCCCCCCCCCCCCCCCCCCCCCCCCCCCCCCCCCCCCCCCCCCCCCCCCCCCCCCCCCCCCCCCCCCCCCCCCCCCCCCCCCCCCCCCCCCCCCCCCCCCCCCCCCTCCCCCCCCCCCCCCCCTCCCCCCCCCCCCCCCCCCCCCCCCCCCCCCCCCCCCCCCCCCCCCCCCCCCCTTCCCCTTCCCCTTCTTCTCCCCTCCTCCCCCCCCCCCCCCCCCCCCCCCCCCCCCCCCCCCCCCCCCCCCCCCCCCCCCCCCCCCCCCCCCCCCCCCCCTCCCCCCCCCCTCCCCCCCCCCCCCCCCCCCCCCCCCCCCTCCCCCCCCCCCCTCTCCCTTCCCCCCCTCCCCCCCCTCCCCCCCTCCTCCCCCCCCCCCTCCCCCCCCCCCCCCCCCCCCCCCCTCCCCCCCCCCCCCCCCCCCCCCCCCCCCCCCCCCCCCCCCCCCCCCCCCCCCCCCCCCCCCCCCCCCCCCCCCCCCCCTCCCCCCCCCCCCCCCCCCCCCCCCCCCCCCCCCCCCCCCCCCCCCCCCCCCCCCCCCCCCCCCCCCCCCCCCCCCCCCCCCCCCCCCCCCCCCCCCCCCCCCCCCCCCCCCCCCCTCCCCCCCCCCCCCCCCCCCCCCCCCCCTCTCTCTTCCCTCCCTCCCCCCCCCCCCCCCCTCCCCCCTCTCCCTCCCCCCCCCCCCCCCCCCCCCCCTCCCCCCCCCCCCCCCCCTCCTCCTCCTCCCCTCCTTCCTCCCTCCCCCCCTCCCCCCCTTTTTCCCCCCCCCCCCCCCCTTTCCCCCCCCCCCCCCCCCCCCCCCCCCCCCCCCCCCCCCCCCCCCCCCCCCCCCCCCCCCCCCCCCCCCCCCCCCCCCCTCCCCCTCTCTCCTCCCCCTCTCCCCCCCCCCCCCCCCTCCTTTTCTTCCTCCTCCCTCCCCTCTCCCCCCCCCCCCCCCCCCTCCCTTTTTTCTCCCTCCCCCCCCCCCCCCCCCCCCCCCCCCCCCCCCCCCCCCCCCCCCCCCCCCCCCCCCCCCCCCCCCCCCCCCCCCCCCCCCCCCTCCCCCCCCCCCCCCCCCCCCCCCCCCCCCCCCCCCCCCCTTCCCCCCCCCCCCCCCCCCCCCCCCCCCCCCCCCCCCCCCCCCCCCCCCCCCCCTTCCCCCCCTCCCCCCCCCCCCCCCCTCCTTCCCCCCCCCCCCCCCCCCCTCCCCCCTCCCCCCCCCCCCCCCCCCCCCCCCCCCCCCCCCCCCCCCCTCCTCCCCCCCCCCCCCCCCCCCCCCCCCCCCCTCCCCCCTCCCCCCCCCCCCCCCCCCCCCCCCCCCCCCCCCCCCCCCCTCCCCCCCCCTTTCCCCCCCCCTCCCCCCCCCCCCCCCCCCCCCCCCCTCCTCCCTCCCCCCCCCCCCCCCCCCCCCCCCCCCCCCCCCCCCCCCCCCCCCCCCCCCCCCCCCCCCCCCTCCCCCTCCTCCCCCCTCCCCCCCTCCCCCCCCCCCCCCCCCCCCCCCCCCCCCCCCCCCCCTCCCCTTTCTCCCCCTCCCTCCCTCCCCCCTCCCCCCCCCCCCCCCCCCCCCCCCTCCCCCCCCCCCCCCCCCCCCTCCTCCTCCCCTCCCCCCCCCCCCCCCTTCCTCCCTCCCCCCCCCCCCTTCTCCTCCCTTCCCCCTTCTCCCCCCCTCCCCCCCCCCCCCCCCCCTCCTCTTCCCCTCCCCCCCCCCCTCTCCCCTCTCCTTCTCCCCCCCTCTCCCCTCCTCTTCCTCCTCCCCCTTTTTTCCCCCCCTCTTCTCCTTTTTTTCCCTCTCTCCCCCCCCCCCTTTATTGTTTTTTTTCTTCTTTTTTTCTTCCCCTTTCCCCTTTTTTCTCCCTCCCCTCCCCCCCCCCCCCTCTTTTACTCCCCACTCACCTCCCTTTCTCCCCCCCCTTCTTCATTTTTCCTCTCTCTTCTCCTCTTTTTTCTCTCTCCCTCCCCCCCCCCCCCCCCTCCCCCCCATCCTCTAAAAAATTTTATCTCTCCTTTTTTTTTTCTTTTTTTTTCCCCCCCCCCCCCTTTTCTTTTTCTCCTCCCCTTTCCCTCTCCTTTTCTTCCCCCCCCCCTCTTTTTTTCTTTTTCCTTTTTTCCTCTCTTCCCCTTCCCCTTTTTTTTTTTTTTTTTCTCCCCTTTTCTTTTTTCTTTTCTCTCTTTCCCTCCCCCCCCCCTCTCCCCCCCCCCCTACTCTTTCTTTTTTTTTTTTTCCCCCCAACCCCCCTTTTTTTTCCCCTCTCTCCCCCCCCCCCCCTTTTTTTCTCTTTTTCCCTCCCCCCCTTCTTTTCCCCCCTCCCCCTCCACACCCCCCCCACCCCTTCTTTTTTTCTTTTTTCTCCCCCCCCCCCCCCCCCCCCCCCCTCTCCCCCCCCTTTTCTTTCCCCCCTTCTCTCCTTTTTTTTCCCCTTTCTTTTTTTCCCTCCCTCCCCCCCCCTTTCTTCTTTTTTTTTTTTTTTTTTTTTTTTTTCCCCCCTTCTCCCCCCCCCCCTTTCTTTCTTCCTCCCGTCTTTTTTTCTTTTGCCGGGTTCCCCCCCCCCTCCTCCCTCTCTCTCTCCTCCCCCTCTCCCCCTCCCCCTCCCTCTTCTTCTTCCTTCTCCTCCCCCCTCCCCTCCCCTTCCTCCCCCCCCCCCCTGCTCTCCCCCCCCTTCCTCCCTTTTTTTCTCTCCTCCCCCTTTCCCCCCCTCCTCCTCCTCCTCCTCCTCCCCCCCCCCCCCCCCCCCCTCTCTCCCCCCTTCTCTTTCTCTCCTCCTCTCCTCTTTCTCTCCCCCCCCTTCTCCCCCTCCCTTTCCCCTCTCTCCCCCCTTCCCCCCCTTCTTTCTTTCTCCCCCCCCTCCTTTCCCCTCTTCCCCTTTTTTTTTTTTTTTTTTTTCTTTTTTTTATTTTTTCTTTCTTTCCCTTTTTTCTCTCCTCCTTTTCTTCTTCCCTTTTTTTTTTTTCCTTTTCTTGTTTTTTTTTTTCTTTTTTCCTCCCCCCCTCTTCCCCCCCCCCCCCCTCCCCCCCCCCTTTCTCCTCCCCCCCCCTTTTCCCTCCCGCTCCCTTTTTTTTTCCTTCTTCCTCCCCCCTTCTCTCCCTCCCCCCCTCCCCCCCCCCCCTCTCCCCTTCTTTTCTCCTCCTCCTCCTCTCCTTCTTTTTCTCTTTTTTCCCTCTTTTCCTTCCTCTCCTCCCCCTCCCCTCCCCCCCCCCCCCCCCCCCTCCCCCCCCCCCCCCTCCCCTCCCCCCCCCCTCCCTCCCCCCCTCTCTCCCCTCTCCCCCCCCCCCTCCCCCCCCCCCCCCCCCCCCCCCCCCCCCCCCCCCCTTCTCCTTCCCTTCCCTCTCCCTTTTTCTCCCCCCCCCCTCCCCCCTCCTCCTCTCTTTTTTTCTCTCCCCTTCCCTTTCCCCCCCCCCCCTCTCTCTCTTTTCCCCCTCCCCCCCCTCCCCCCCCCCTCCCTTCTTTCCCTCCCCCCCCCCCCCCCCCCTTCCCCCTTTCTTTCTCTTTTCCCCCCCCCCCCCCCCACTCCTCCCCCCCCCCCCCCTCTCTCCTCTCCCCCTCCTCCCCCCCCCCCCCCCCCCCCCCTCCCCCCCCTCTCCCTTTTTTTCCCCCCCCCCCCCCCCCCCCCCCCCCCCCCCCCCCCCCCCCCTCCCCCCCCCCCCCCCCCCCCCCCCCCCCCCCCCCCCCCCCCCCCCCCCCCTTCCCCCCCCCCCCCCCCCCCTCCCCCCCCCCCCCCCCCCCCCCCCTCCCCCCCCCCCCCCCCCCCCCCCCCCCCCCCCCCCCCCCCCCCCCCCCCTCCCTTCCCCCCCCCCCCCCCCCCCCCCCCCCCCCCCCCCCCCCCCCCCCCCCCCCCCCCTTCTTCCCCCCCCCCCCCCCCCCCCCCCCCCCCCCCCCCCCCCCCCCCCCCCCCCCCCCCCCCTCCCCCCCCCCCCCCCCCCCCCCCCCCCCCCCCCCCTCCCCCCCCCTTCCCCCCCCCCCCCCTCTCCTCCCCCCCCCCTTCCCCCCCCCCCCCCCCCCCCCCCTCTTCCCCCCTCCTCTCCCTCTTTTCCCCCCCTCCCCCCCCTTTCCTCCCCCCCCTTTCCCCCCCTCTCCCCCCCCCCTCCCCCCTTCTCCCCCCCTTTTTTTTCCCTCCCCTTTCTCCTTCCCCCCTCCCTTCCCCCCCTTTCTCTCCCTCCCCCCCCCCCCCCCCTCCTTTCCCCTCCCTCCTCCTCCCTCCCCCCCCCCCCCTCCCTCCCCCCTCCCCCTCCTTCCTTTCCCCCCCCCCCTCCCCCTTCCTCCCCCCTTTTTCTTTTCTCCCCCTTTCCCCCCTTTTCTTTCCCCCCCCTTTCCCCCCCCCTTTTTCTTTCTTCCCCCTTTTTTTTTTTTTTAATGTAGCAAATGATCCATATTATTCCAACTTTCTTCGTATCTTGTTAGGCAATTGCAGTTTTCTTACAACTGATTTGGTATTACTTAGTGAATTTTACATTTAAACCGACCAAATATTCGAGTCTCATTTGCCAAATTTTTATTTCTGCCAAACAGGTAATTGGAACAGGTGTGTCATTGGAATATGAACCTATCTACAGGGTGTTCCACCTAAGGCGGATTCATCCATAACTCTGTTATTAGAAATTTAACAAAAAAAGTGCTTTGGGTGATAGTTGTCTGGAATAATTGTGCATATGAGGAAAATATTTTCAATTATATAGGGTGCTTCGTTTATTCTGCACGCCACCTAACTTTGTTATTTTAAATGGAACACCCTGTACAGTTTTACATTTTTTGATTCCCCGTTTAATTCTAGGTCGACTTTGTTAAGGGGTTCCCTATACCTATCTCTTATAGTTTTTGAGATATTCAACTGTCTGAAAAAAATGACGATTTCAGCTCTTTGAATGAGGCCCAATAGCATTTAAACCATAAAAGATAGAAGCCTGCGGTTTGGACGATTAGACTTAGCTCAAATTACCCTATCTTTTTCACTATGGGCAAAATGGATACGTTATTCAGAGCCGGAAATATCAGACCCTACATTTGACAATTTTAAAACGTGAATACTATTTTTTTTTTCAAATGGCATGACCCATATTAATTAGTGCCGTTGGATGCGAAATTAAATGCCCTTTCTACTGATATCGGGTTATCCATACTTATATCCAACAGTTTTCCAAGAATATTCGATTCTTTCTAAAGTTTGCAAAAATCGGATGCACAGCGTCATGTAGGCGTTGCAAAATCACTTTTCCCTCACATTTTGTCAGGCTTAGGACTGACAGTAATAATATTTACTGGCATGTTTAAAAAGTGGTTTAGCAAACAAAAATAAACCACTAACAACAACTAAAATAGAACACAACTGAAACGAAATTCAAACAAAAACAGGGAACACAATCAAGAAAAGGCTACATAAACTTAGCCTGCTGATTTACAATGTGTGCTCAAAATATTCTCCGTTTTGGTTAATACACATGTGGATTCGTTTTTGAAAAGAATGTCCGGATAGCGTTGTGCATAAACTCTTGATGCCAACAACGGATTGCGGTGGCAAGCACCAAGAACAAAAACCATATCAACCCTTTCTTCCTGCGTCAGAGACATTGATACACAAATATTATGATACACTTTAACACGTTTTGACAGTAAAATAACAAGTCAAAGCTAGTCAACTCTAAAGTGACGTTTAGTTAGGCTTATTCTTCAAATAGTGCAATAAGCAACGCAATTGCAACGCCTCCGTGATGCTGTAGACATCCGATTTTTGCAAACTTTATAAAAAATCGAATATTCTTGGAAAACTGTTGTAGATAAGTATTGATAACCCGATATCAGTAGAACGGGCATTTAATTTCGCATCCAACGGCACTATTTAATATGGGTCATGCGATTTGAAAAAAAAATAGTATTTACGTTTTAAAATTGTCAAATGTAGGGTCCGATATTTCCGGTTTTGAATAACGTATCCATTTTGCCCATAGTGAAAAAGATTTTTGCTAAATCTAATTTGTGCTAAATCTAATCGTCCAAACCGCAGGTTTCTATCTTTTATGGTTTAAATGCTATTGGGCCTCATTCAAAAGGCTGAAATCGTCATTTTTTTTTTCAAAGACAGTTGAATATCCCAAAAACTATAAGAGGTAGGTATTGGGAACCCTTAACAAAGTCGACCTAGAATTAAACGGGGAATCAAAAAATGTAAAAATGTCCAGGGTGTTCCATTTAAAATAACAAAGTTAGGTGGCGTGCAGAATAAACGGAGCACCCTATATAATTGAAAATATTTTCCTCATATGCACAATTATTCCAGACAACTACCACCCAAAACACTTTTTTGTTAAATTTCTAATAACAGAGTTATGGATGAATCCGCCTTAGGTGGAACACCCTGTATATTTATTTATAAAATTCTGGATACCTCGACGTAGCATTGGTATCTAGAATTCTGCGATAAGGTGTGATGTTTTCCCATTTTAAGGGTATACCTGTTCCAAATACAAGTTCCCATAATACCTGTTTTAAGACAAGTAAGACTAATAGTTCGTCAGATTAAAGGTAAAATGCATTAAGTAACACAAAATCAGCTGTAACGAAACTGCAACTGTTTAACAAGAGACGAAAAAAGTTGCAAAAGTATGATCTGCAGATTACAGTAATATTACTTTTTGTATTAAACATTTTATGAGTTTTTGTGGGTTTAGTCCTTTAAAGTTTAATTTTTCGTGACCACTGATATTACCACACCTAAATACCACTCCGTCGTGTAATACATAGCTCCCTTGTACGTTTATTCGAATATTCACTATTGTATTTTCTGTGAACTATTTATAAAAGCTTTGCAAGAATAGTGACCTAAGTCCGACTCTGTTTCGACTCGCCGAAACCGTAACTGTACGCAGTATCAGCGATCCATTATGTCTTGTTTCGCTGTTATCACAACATAATATTCCTACTAGATATTTTAATCACAGCCGTTTAAAGTAATAATAACTGTTTAAAATTGTTTCACAGTAGGTAGTTTAGTTGAAAAAGAAATTTATATTAATTGATCGTACACCAATGCATTTTTATAAATATAGTTTTTATAAAGACATATTATGCAGAGATACAGTTAGATCTGGCAACGTTGCTCTCTAGATTTCCGCTACGAGGGGGTAGGAGGCAGTGTCGTACGTAAGTAAATTCAACTGACTTTAACATAAAAATGTACCATATAATATGTATTTAATATCCTCCTATGTAC
>JAPWTK010001230.1:52500-70710 GCA_029963805.1 Aromia moschata
CCCCCCCCCCCCCCCCCCCCCCCCCCCCCCCCCCCCCCCCCCCCCCCCCCCCCCCCCCCCCCCCCCCCCCCCCCCCCCCCCCCCCCCCCCCCCCCCCCCCCCCCCCCCCCCCCCCCCCCCCCCCCCCCCCCCCCCCCCCCCCCCCCCCCCCCCCCCCCCCCCCCCCCCCCCCCCCCCCCCCCCCCCCCCCCCCCCCCCCCCCCCCCCCCCCCCCCCCCCCCCCCCCCCCCCCCCCCCCCCCCCCCCCCCCCCCCCCCCCCCCCCCCCCCCCCCCCCCCCCCCCCCCCCCCCCCCCCCCCCCCCCCCCCCCCCCCCCCCCCCCCCCCCCCCCCCCCCCCCCCCCCCCCCCCCCCCCCCCCCCCCCCCCCCCCCCCCCCCCCCCCCCCCCCCCCCCCCCCCCCCCCCCCCCCCCCCCCCCCCCCCCCCCCCCCCCCCCCCCCCCCCCCCCCCCCCCCCCCCCCCCCCCCCCCCCCCCCCCCCCCCCCCCCCCCCCCCCCCCCCCCCCCCCCCCCCCCCCCCCCCCCCCCCCCCCCCCCCCCCCCCCCCCCCCCCCCCCCCCCCCCCCCCCCCCCCCCCCCCCCCCCCCCCCCCCCCCCCCCCCCCCCCCCCCCCCCCCCCCCCCCCCCCCCCCCCCCCCCCCCCCCCCCCCCCCCCCCCCCCCCCCCCCCCCCCCCCCCCCCCCCCCCCCCCCCCCCCCCCCCCCCCCCCCCCCCCCCCCCCCCCCCCCCCCCCCCCCCCCCCCCCCCCCCCCCCCCCCCCCCCCCCCCCCCCCCCCCCCCCCCCCCCCCCCCCCCCCCCCCCCCCCCCCCCCCCCCCCCCCCCCCCCCCCCCCCCCCCCCCCCCCCCCCCCCCCCCCCCCCCCCCCCCCCCCCCCCCCCCCCCCCCCCCCCCCCCCCCCCCCCCCCCCCCCCCCCCCCCCCCCCCCCCCCCCCCCCCCCCCCCCCCCCCCCCCCCCCCCCCCCCCCCCCCCCCCCCCCCCCCCCCCCCCCCCCCCCCCCCCCCCCCCCCCCCCCCCCCCCCCCCCCCCCCCCCCCCCCCCCCCCCCCCCCCCCCCCCCCCCCCCCCCCCCCCCCCCCCCCCCCCCCCCCCCCCCCCCCCCCCCCCCCCCCCCCCCCCCCCCCCCCCCCCCCCCCCCCCCCCCCCCCCCCCCCCCCCCCCCCCCCCCCCCCCCCCCCCCCCCCCCCCCCCCCCCCCCCCCCCCCCCCCCCCCCCCCCCCCCCCCCCCCCCCCCCCCCCCCCCCCCCCCCCCCCCCCCCCCCCCCCCCCCCCCCCCCCCCCCCCCCCCCCCCCCCCCCCCCCCCCCCCCCCCCCCCCCCCCCCCCCCCCCCCCCCCCCCCCCCCCCCCCCCCCCCCCCCCCCCCCCCCCCCCCCCCCCCCCCCCCCCCCCCCCCCCCCCCCCCCCCCCCCCCCCCCCCCCCCCCCCCCCCCCCCCCCCCCCCCCCCCCCCCCCCCCCCCCCCCCCCCCCCCCCCCCCCCCCCCCCCCCCCCCCCCCCCCCCCCCCCCCCCCCCCCCCCCCCCCCCCCCCCCCCCCCCCCCCCCCCCCCCCCCCCCCCCCCCCCCCCCCCCCCCCCCCCCCCCCCCCCCCCCCCCCCCCCCCCCCCCCCCCCCCCCCCCCCCCCCCCCCCCCCCCCCCCCCCCCCCCCCCCCCCCCCCCCCCCCCCCCCCCCCCCCCCCCCCCCCCCCCCCCCCCCCCCCCCCCCCCCCCCCCCCCCCCCCCCCCCCCCCCCCCCCCCCCCCCCCCCCCCCCCCCCCCCCCCCCCCCCCCCCCCCCCCCCCCCCCCCCCCCCCCCCCCCCCCCCCCCCCCCCCCCCCCCCCCCCCCCCCCCCCCCCCCCCCCCCCCCCCCCCCCCCCCCCCCCCCCCCCCCCCCCCCCCCCCCCCCCCCCCCCCCCCCCCCCCCCCCCCCCCCCCCCCCCCCCCCCCCCCCCCCCCCCCCCCCCCCCCCCCCCCCCCCCCCCCCCCCCCCCCCCCCCCCCCCCCCCCCCCCCCCCCCCCCCCCCCCCCCCCCCCCCCCCCCCCCCCCCCCCCCCCCCCCCCCCCCCCCCCCCCCCCCCCCCCCCCCCCCCCCCCCCCCCCCCCCCCCCCCCCCCCCCCCCCCCCCCCCCCCCCCCCCCCCCCCCCCCCCCCCCCCCCCCCCCCCCCCCCCCCCCCCCCCCCCCCCCCCCCCCCCCCCCCCCCCTCTCCCCCCCCCCCCCCCCCCCCCCCCCCCCCCCCCCCCCCCTCTCCCCCCCCCCCCCCCCCCCCCTCAATATCAGAAAGAAAATAAGTTTTTGTTAATACAGTCTGTCCCAAATTGGTTATGCGTGCGTGCATTGGTATCTCTGGTATAATTGGTATCTCGGGTATTGTTGGAGATAGAAAGAAGTTTAAATTGAGAAAGTTTTAGGATTGGATTTAGGTATCTGTAATTATTTTCGAGATAATTCGAAAAAAAAAGTGAAAAATATTACATTCCTTTAATTACTTGTGACATTTTCCGGGCGCCATATCGAATTTTAATGTGATTAAATAGTGCTCAAAATTTGCTTTTTAATGGCGTGAAATGTTAACTACATACATTGTTTATTGTATTTTTGTGTATTGTATTATTTTCATGTTTTCATTTGAGTTGCTACATTCCTACAAAAGTATCCTTTGCGCTGTGTTCAAGTCTGAAGCAAAACCTAATAGCACACCTGTGTTCAAAATTAATGTGTCATTTTTAAAACGCACTAGCAAATATCGGTTTACGAAAGCAGGCGCAGAGAACAAACAAATGACTCTATCAAGTTCAAACTTGTACTGAAGGTGCATTACCTGTTAACTGACCGCTCTGACAAGTCTCGTATCCGCAGTGTTGCTAGATAGGCTATTGCCACTCTCATTACCTAATTTATACACCTCGTAAAATATGTTCTACTTAAAAATAACGCAGTTATGTAGCCGTTACAGTAAATTGAGTGCCCTGTATGATTAGAAATATTTTACAAATACACACAACATCATTCTAGGCAACTTTTATTTGAAACATTTTCTTAAATTTACAGTAACAGATTTACGAAAGAAACCGCCTTAGATAGAACACCCTGTATGATAAAAAAATGTTGAAAGAAACGATTTCATTTTCTGGAATTTATATTATGAAGTTATGTTGATATAAAAAATTACTATCACCCGGCAAATAATAATTAAAATAATACACCGTAAACAGTAAATAGGCGATAGGAGAAAATTCCACGTCCAAATTCCAGTTCCAATTCCAATTCCAAAATGTGAGTACCGTCAACTAAATAGTAATAATATAGGTACAGTAAATTGTTTTTTCAACCTTTAAACGAAAGTACTTTTCACATACGACGGAACATCTGCTTTGGATCTCCAATAACTCTAAGAAAAAGAGAACTAGTACACAATACTAGTTTTAGTAAACATGTAAATTAATTTTAACGACAGAAAATATGTGTTTAATAACTCACTGACATATAAAAAAGGTGAAAGAAACTTTGCCTTTATTTTAATATTAATAAGCTGTAACATTTCTTCAAGATGAAATCATATGTTGGTACTGTAATATATAAGAAGCGTAACACGTTTAAAACACATAAATTGTGCATTTTCTCTCCGCTGTGAAAAGAAATTTGAATATTTATGAAAAGTTTATCGCCAACTATTCATATTTGTATAGGAATTAGGACGCACTTCCATCACGCTACCGGAATGAGGATTTTATGAATGGGTAATAATTTATTATTACTTTTATTTCAGAAAATTAAAGCTGTAGAAGATATCCTATGTGTTATACAGAGATCACTGTTTAAGCTGTAAAGTCCTTTTAATTTTAATTGAAAATGATAAATACGCCTGGGGAACAAAAAAAGCGGTGCAACTTTATGATTCCATGGGCGTGCATATATCTTTTATAAATTCGAAAATTGTGAAATAATTTTTTTCATTCAAATCAATATAGGAGATTAAAATTAGCCTGCATACAAAACTCTTAATATTTGTAATATAATTTGCTGTAAATAATGCTCATTTAGCCAAA
This sequence comes from Aromia moschata, assembly GCA_029963805.1. Taxonomy (NCBI): domain Eukaryota; kingdom Metazoa; phylum Arthropoda; class Insecta; order Coleoptera; family Cerambycidae; genus Aromia; species Aromia moschata. The sequence continues at coordinate 56,525 of JAPWTK010001230.1, forward strand.
TCTCAAAAATCTCTCTCTCTCATTTAGACAATCTCAAAAAATTGTCTGTGTTAATATACCTAGCTGAAATACACGTCACTGGCGCCTTAAACACGTGGAATTTCTAAAGTCGTAAATCATTTTAACGATGTCGTAAAAATTTTATGGCACAGTGGACCGAATGAGTATTTGGATGTATTACATATAAAGCAATCCTATAGTATACTGGTCGGCATTTGCTGGTTGCCGGCATCGATGTTGCTGGCATTGCATTGCCGGCTCTTCAAAATTTTCTTAAGTATAGTAACATACATAAAGTTGTTTTAATTTATAATTATTTTTTACAGCAATTTCAAACGCTTTATTTTAATGCTAACTAATAAATTTATATCTATGTATTTTTTTTAAATATTTCCAAACTAGCTTTCTAAGAACGTCACGAACTAACAGTTTACTGAAGTATGAAGAAGTATACTTGTATAGTGAGCTTAGCAATTTTAGAAAATATATCTGACAACCTTGCTTTTTTTCTACCTATTTTCAATTTAGAATGGAAATAGAGCACATTAATGAATGAAGGGGATTTGATAAGTGAACTTATCTTTTACATAGATGTGATTCAAATGAGAGAGAGACAGAACGCGAACCAATTGCGAGCAAAGCACATTCTAGCCGGAAAAAATCGAAAAGATAAATGCTAACAGAATGAATACCTATAGATGATCATAACATCAATTTAGACATTCCAAATAACCCATTTCTACCATAAAATGAGCATACGAGGTGTGTAAATTAAGTAAAGAAACTGATTTTTCATTTTTTTTATTTGAATAGAATTACAATTCAGTATTGTCTCCTTCAAAATAACTTCCTAGGGAAGCCACACAGCACTGGCCACTCATATACTGGAATAGTCTTCAGCTGGTCGGTTGCAGCCGTTTGCATGTTTTTTTATGGTCCCAAAATAACGTCCATTGAGGTGATTTTCAATCTCAGGAAGAGCAAAAATCACAAGAAATCAGGTCAGGCGAATAACGAGGCTGAGGAGCGACAGGAATGTTTTACGGGCTAAAAACTCGTTTATAGAAATTGTTGTGTGGTAAGGCGTATTGTTGTGATGCAACATCCAGTTGTTCTTGACGTTTGGTCTCACACGTGTGACCCTTTTTAGAAGTTTTTCAAGAACCTCTCTGTAAAAGTGTTGATTTACTGTTTGGCCTGGAGGCACAAACTCTTTTTAGACAATTCCCTGGCTATCAAAAAAGCAAATCACCATGCATTTGATCTCCGACTTGCTCATTCTTGCTTTTGTGGGTCTTGGAGAGCTTGAAGTGTGTCTTTACATGTTTTGGCGTTTGGTTTCCGGGTCGTACTCAAACACCCAAGTCTCATCACTAGTAATGACACGTTCCAGAAAATGGTGATAATTTTCGATCAATTCCAAAAAGTCAAGGCACCTTTCTCTCCTAATATCCTTTTGTTCCTGGGAAAGGTTTTTTGGAACCAGTTTTGCGCAGATTTTTCTCATCCCCAATTCGTTAGTCAAAATCTGATGGACAGTGGCGAGATTCAAATTTAATTAGGAAGAAAAGAAAGGGGCCTTTCTCTCACAAATCCTTTATTTTCGTCGTGCTACAGGTTTCGGTCAATGATTGACCATCATCAGGCAACAAAACTTACAATAGGCTACAATTAATAGTTGAAGTTAGTGCATGTGATCTATCTATTTTTTTAAGTTATTGCATGTAATATTTAGTATTGGCTTTAAATAATTATTTTAACAAATTATTTCTTTATTTATTAGGAAAAATATTTTAGTTTTACCTTATGAGTTATTCGAATTAAAATATTTATTTTACTTACATTGTTAACATATTTCAAACACCACTTAAGACTAAACATTCGCAAAATTTACGAGTCATGAAATTTTGCATAATGTTATCATTTTTTTTATTTCGTTTATGAGGCGCTGTTATCTTTTCTAGTGCATCATGTTCATCTTCTGGAACTGCCTGATCTAGTATATTGCCAATACTTTCACGGAGTAAGCGCTGCAAAGTGGGTATTTTAATTATTTCTTTTAGCCATGGCGTCACCAAACACTTATACAATTCTAACATGTATGGCTTTCTAGAGCTAGTTTTTTGGCCACGTTTTACTTTATGGGCATTATACAAAATATAACTACTTGTACAACTAATATGATATGATTCTAAAATCAAGTTCTCTGTAATTTTCTCAATTTCTGCTTGAGTTAGTGGTCTGGTGGCTTCCCAATGTTGAGACATAATCTTTATTATAAGATTCCAAATAGAACAAGTTAGATCTATTCACTACTTATCTGAAAAATATAGATTTTTTTTTGTTCTGTGCAATATTAAAAAAGTTATGTTAAGACTAACCTTTCGTAAAATTTACGACAATCGTCTTATAACTGATTATAAGTCACGCTAAAATACGAGGTAACACTATCGAACTATTCAGCATTACTACCTAAGAGAATATGTAGAAGCTCAGCTCGATACTTATCGAATCTGTTCGATGATTGATCGAAAAATGAAAATCGGCGTCGTAAAATTTACGAAAAATTAAATTTTAACTTTTGATTTTCTGTCCAAAGTTAAAATTATCATATAATGGAATTCATAGCCGGTACAAAACGAACAAGTTGAATGTTTAGACAAACAGGAAATTAGGTGCGAACCTGCTGTCACCTATTTCTGATCGAATTGAAAATGTTGTGTAAGATATGAGGAATATCATTTATTTAATTAATATTTTCTATAATCCTAACTTGAAAATCCACTACATCAGGTATATTAATTTGAAAAATTGTGTTTTTAAGATGAGACCAAAAAAAAGTCGCATGGAGGGAAATCGCATGATGTTGGTGGAAATTCATGGTCGACATTTAAAGTAATTAATCTATCTTGAAAAAATCCCCCAAACACTTCACAATTTCTGCTGCAGTGTGAGTTCTAGCGCCATCTTGTTGAAAATATCCTTGTTGTAGTTTTACATCATCAAGCTGGTTCAGAAAAATATTTAAAAATTTCGCTCCCATACCTTTGTCCAGTGAGAGTACCATTAAAAATAAAATGGTCCAAAAATACTTGTTGACTAATAGCACACCAAGCTCCGATTTTTTATGGACGTAGAGGGCCTCCGATAAAGAAAAATCCGACTTCACCGAACTCCACATTCTCATATTTAGAGAGTTTACGTACTCTTTCAGGTGAAACCAGCATTCGCCAGAAAAGAATTTGTTAGAGAGCTTTTCATTATTACTATTTAAATATTACTCGCAAAATGCGCCCTACGTGGACTATCGATTTATAAAAGCTCTTGGCAACAAACTAAATGGTAAGTGCAAATCTTTCTTTAAAACAGTATTGCGAAACTTCTCTAAACAATCTTCAGTTGAATATTTTATTTTGCCTTCTACTTTTTGTCCATTTTTAAGGGGCACACCTAGTGTAAAACTTTGAAAAAAAATCGACATATTTTTTGCATATTTCGATAGTCTATACCTTTAAAAATAACATACTAAAATTTCACGTGCGTATCTCAAATAGTTTTTGAACTACAGCCTTCTAAAGAGTAGCCGCTCATTGGTTAGAAAGTTACGTTTGCTACGGGGCCTACCTTTGAGTTATTGTTTGGACTCTGTCGTCATCGTCGGCGCCGGATTTATATTTAACGGGCCCTTGGACACGAAGGCTGTGGGGGCCCCCTTGTAAGAAAATCAAATTTTTTATTATCTGATTATATATCGGTTATTAATTATTATATTCTCTCTAAGAAGTTTTATTATTTGAATGATCAATGTGTATGTGTATGTTCCACGCTCTTTGATTTTTCGAAAATGTAGGAGACAAAAAAATATGGGTTATTCAACTTGTGGGAGCCCCTGGGTTGTGGGGTCCCCCGGGCACGTGCCCAAAGTGCCCTTATGTAAATCCGCCACTGGTCATCGTAAGTCATTATAAAAGGATTCCAACAGGCGGTTTTTGAAGAAGAGGAAGGTGAATTGTATGGGCCTGAAATAGCAGATTAGCTCTAGGTATGATATTTATCTATTTATAACAATGAAATCAATCATTTTATCTTTGAACGAGTTTTTCTCCAAACTGCATTTTTCTAATTTGCTGCAGTTATAACTCAATTACAAATCATCCGATCGATTTGATTTTTTTTCTGCTTATTTTGTATATGTTTCTCTATACAATGACCCTCCAGTTTTTCGATTGTCATGCCATGCCATTGTTTGAAAAATGTAATTTTGGCACGCCAAAAATCATCAGATTTTTGAGCGAAATTTTAAACTTTTTTTTTCAAAACTGTCATTTTCTTAAATTCCCTTTTTTTTCACAATCCTGGGTCATTGCATAGGCAATACCTTCTAGATTAATAGTTTTTTATTTTTTTTATTCCAGCCACTGTGAAGACAATCACTGCAGCAGTGGATGAACTTTTTTTTCGAGACTTGGGAGATAGCGAATAACTCGCTGAAAATTATTTTTTTTTTGTTTAAAAATTTTACTATGTATTCATTATTTATGTACAAATATATCCTCAAAATTGGAAAACATTTTATGAAGTACTTTTTTTTATTTAATTCCCAAAAATCAAGTTTTTTTTAGGCGGTCACACTAGGCGTGCCCTTTAAAGTACGATTCAAGCTAAAGGTTTTGTGCTTTTGAGAAGACATATTCTTCGCGTAGGAATTCTTCCAAGTGTTATATAAACTGCTCGTCAAAATTAGCGTAAAACTTTTTTAGATTAGCGCCATTTGCGTTCTATTCGAGTTAGAGACTTTTCGGTAGCCTATAGGGTTGGTTTTAATGCCCCTAAGTCGTTACGCTGTGACTTAAACTGTGTTTTCAGTGTCACGCCACGCATCAAGACTTGCTTACAACCCCTCAGCGTCCTCTCAATTTTCAGAGGGGTTGGAGATGGAATATCACATTTGGCGCTCAATCGGCCATTCACAGTGGGTTCCATCAACTTCAAGTGCCTTCAAGTAACGCCATGACATGAATTCCAGACAAATGAACATCCCTCGCAGCCTTCTACAGGGGCGAAACCAGAGGGGGTGAGTTAAGGGTCGGAGTAGGTGAGGCTTGGAGGGGTGCGTGGATTGTTGAAGGGCGAAAGTGAGTTGTGGCACCCCACACAAATTTATTACGCAGCATTAAGGTCAATGGATTCGCCCAACAAAGGTCACACCACGCAAAACCCTGTGTAAATGTAAAGGGGGTGTGGAAATGGGTTGAAGAAATGCGACAGCGACCAAATACACAGAACTTATCGAGGAGGTATTAATGTGTGTCGGGATGGAGTTTATGCCCGACAGCGTCCTTCTTAATGCCTCTGAAATTGCATGCCTTTTTTCCTTTCCTTCGTCTTATCTTTTTCCACTCTCATCATGTGTCCATTTTATAGGACTGGAATGCATTATACTTAATAAGATGTCAGATATATTTTTTACGATACAATCAATTCTCTTACAGCTGTAAGAATGGCTGAGATGTCTTCAATGGGTATCGGAAACAAACCTTGTTTGGATATAAGGCCTAGTGGCAATCAAATTAGCGATATATCAATTAGTTTTGCGCAGCTGAATAGAAGTAAGTAGACTGCATTCATTAATAAATAGTATTTAATTAATTTAATTCAATGTAGTATTCATATGTCAACGAAAAATATTTGTTACCTACCTTACCTACCTTAGTTATTACCTAAAGTACCTACAGTAATTGTTTTTTCTAATACTCAAATGTTAACACATTTTTAACAATTTCACTTGCTTAACTGTTTTAACCGTATAGCAGGAGGACGTCTTTAGTAAAATGAGATGAAAAAAACACTTGTGTATTTATTCCAAAAAAATTGAATTATTGTAAGGATAAGGAATTAATTATGTATAAAAAATGGTGCCCTTATTAAACTCATTAAAATAAAAAACATAGGAGTAAGATCTCTTTTTTACAGCTGTTCCAAGATTCCGCAATTCTATGGCAAGCCCAACTGCCGAATCTTGCAGGATTGTCAATTCGACATGGGGTTGCTTTTTGGGGTGTGAATGGCGAACCATTTAGGTCACAACGTAGCGCCTTCAGAGCATTCAAGCCAACCCTATAGTCTATCGAAAATTAAAAACCCCAAGTCTCTAACTCGAATAGAACGCATATGGTGCTAATCTAAATAGTGGAATATGGTGATAATCTAAATAACGCTAATTTTGACCAGCACTTTATAAATTCTTCTTGTAAAATAATTAAAACGATCTAATGAGAGAAAGGCGAATGATTGACAGTTGACATAGTGACAGTTATACAAAAAACACCCGCAAAAAGAAACGACATGCCTTCAAATTTCCACAAACCACTTGACGTTATTTTCGTTTATTGATTCGGATTGATGTATGCTGTAACATATTAATGTTCATCCACAGTGTAATAAGAGAGTACCTATACTTAATAAGCAATTAAGTTTTTTGAAATGCGCCTATTAGATATTGCGGTGATAAACTGTCGACTGCTTATTAATTAACGTTAACATCACCAATTACCTTCAGTTGACTTTAAGTGCCCAATACCCTCATAAAATTAAATCATAATCCATGCAGCTTTTTCTTGGTCACACCATGTTTAACGTTTGTGTTTCAATTTTCCGATACAACGATTTTATTATTCAGACAACACTTTTTCGATGAAAACTGCTAAGTAAATAATGTTGTAAATCGCATCTATTTTGATTACCAAAAATGTGGAAAACATCATAATATAATACATGTAATACAATACATACAGTACGCGTCACCTTAATGGGTACGTAGCAGAATGAAGGGGATTTGATAAGTTAACTTCTTTGTTGAATAGACCACCGCCTAAACATGAGGTGTTCGCTTCAGCCGGAACATTCTGGTACATGACTTTGGGCTGACGTGAAGAATACCGACAACATGTTTGACCCACTATAGGAGTCGGAGCACCTGCCGTTTTTAGAAGCAGGTCCGGCTCGGAATCGTTTCCGAAGTACATATCATTTCATATAACCTCTTATAATTGATTTAGATTTACTTAATGAATCTTACCTTTAAAACCGAGGAAATATTCGAGTCTTGCCCAATTTTTATACCTGCCACACAGGTGTTTGGACAGGGCTGCCCTTGGAATATGAACACATCATACCTGTTATCATAAAATTCTGGATGCCTCGACGTAGCGTCGGTATCTAGAATTTTACGATAAGGTATGATGGTTTTATAGCAGGAAGACTCGTTTTTCCACGGTATACCTGTTCCAAATACATGTTCCCATTATACCTAAGTAAGACTCTGATATTTCGTCAGATTAAAGGTAAACTTCATTAAGTAACACACAATCAGCTGTAACGAAACTGCAACTATTTAACAAGAGACGAAAAAAGTTACAAAAGAGATCATACGCTAGTTAAAAAGTAATATTACTTTTTGTATTAAACATTTTATGAGTTTTTGTGGGTAAGACCTCTTAGGCAGTGGCGGTCGGTGGAATTTGACATGCTCGTATTTCCGTAAGGAGGCATGGGACCCACACCATATTTTAGGGAGTGGTTAATAGACCTAAGTAGAAGGCTGTAATGGCAGAAAATCTTCAGGGAAAACTTGCGATTTTTTTTTGCAAAAACTGCCTGCCTCCGGGCAAATCTTGGAAACGGCTTGCAAAATATTTGAAAAATATTTTTTTCATAATCAACGAGTAAATACATTTTTTTTACCTGTGATTTTTGCAAAATTCTTATTTTTCTTAAATGTACAACTATTGTAAAATCTCATAAATAAAATGTGATGTAATAAAAATTCAAATTTCTCTTATTTTAAATTTAAAAACTTTTACAGATCTCAAAATGTCAATGAAATCACAAGTATAAAAAAAATTGTATTTACTCGGTGATTATGAAAAAAAAAAAAATATTTCGCAAATATTTTGCAAGCTGATTCCAAGATCTGCCCGGAGGCAGCCATTTTTGGAAAAATAATTTCGCAAGTTTTCCTTGTAGATTTTTTGCCATTATAGCCTTCTACTTAAGTCTAGTAACCACCCCCTAAAGTATGCTGTGGGTCCCATGCCTTTTTACGAAAATACGAGGATGTCAAATTCCACCGACTGCCACTGCTCTTAGGTTTCATTTTTCGTGACCACTGACATTACGACACCTACATAAATACCACTCCGTCGTGTAATACCTCCCTAGTACGTAATAGGTCCCTAGTAATAGCTCCCTAGTACGTTTATTCGAATATTCACTATTATTTTATGATGTATTTTCTGTGTACTATCGCTTTGAAATAATAGTCCGACTGTCCGAGTTGAATAACAGTCCTGAATCCGACTCTGTTTCGACTCGCCGGAAGTTTGACTGTGAGTAGTTTCTGCCTTGTTTCGCTGTTGTCACATCATCATAATATTCCCATCAGACATTTTAAAATTGTTTCACAGCTCAGCTGTTTAAAGCAATATTAGCTGTTTAAAATTTTTTCACAGTAGTTAAGTTGAAAAAAGGTTACAGTAAACTATTATACGCAACACAGTCTGAAAATGAAATTGACTTATATTAATTGATCGTACCTCAATGCATTTTTATAAACATAGGGTTTTTATAAAGACCTATTATGCAGTTACAGTTAGATCTGGCAACGTCTAAATTTCCGCTAAGAAGGGAGGTTGTTGTACGTTGTACGTAAGTAAATTCGACTAACTTTGACATAAAAATGTACCATTTAATATGTATTTAATATCCACCTATGTACGCAGTATGGTAACTCTTACTGTATAGTAATAAACGCAATAAATTCACACTTTATAACCATATATGGTTATAGTTGCTCTTAATTATCTTGACAATGTAGCTCGGTTAACAGTTCAATCACGAACTGGAGAAAATTTGTAAAAACTTTGTACCACCTATCTTTCTTTCTTTAGTTTAGTTACTTTCAATAGTTGCCTCCGAGAGTTTCGTTCGCCGTGGTGAAAATATATGCTCATATTTTGAGAACAATCGTTCGACATCAACTCTGTTGTAGTACATGCATTTTATATCACTTCATTTAAAATTTACTTTTTAAAAATTATTTTATTTACTTTTTAAGTTACAAAAAAGGTCCAAGTCGACTTGGCCCGAAATATGGTAGTATAACGTATTACGATTGAGAATGAGTTTACAACTGCAACTGATCGGTTTCTTGGTGGTATAAGAAACATCGATTTGCTAACGTAAGCACAAGCATTCTGAGAAATGGATGATGTGGTTGCGTTTCACATGAGAATGACGATGTCTTGTTTTTCCAAACGAGCTGTTATCGCTTTTGATAAGTGATTTTGATAAGTTGCTTCTAGAATATCAGGTTACCTGATGTCTAATACTTATGCGTCTGGTGACTTTACGATAACCTTATATTTTAGCATATAACATGCATAATTAAAACACTCTTTGCTCTCACTTATCGGATCTGTAGATGCACCTTCACAAATTTGTCTTAATTCATTTGCTGGAAATGTTTTGTCAAAACATAACCACAGCCGCGTATTTTTAATGTACTTTTAATCTACTTTAGTAAGTCACCGCGTCCAGTTGGTAGATAGTTACGTAACTTGTGGGACCTAGTAACACCATCTCTGGAACATATTTGTTCCAGAACTCATGAAATGGTCGTTTAACGAGTACATTCAGGGATACTTCACAGATACTTAGCATTAAAAATAAGTCGAATGTAAACTGAGTTCTCAAGAGCATACCCTCTTTTTTATTTATATGTTTCACACTCTATGTGACGGCTACAATCGCATTTGTCCCTACGCGGGAATTTTTCGCTACAGACACATTACGGTCGCGCCATCATAAAATTAACTTCGGAATCACCGATGAATTTGACTTCAGCAAATGGTAGTTTTTTGGTAGCGTTTGCACGTATGACATTTTATTATTATTGTGTAATACCGACGCCGACGACATAAGCACCTCGAACACACTAATAATAAAACTAGAGTCTGCCAAACAATCGAGAGGAACGACGGAAATCAATGATCTGCCGGTCGTGCGCCGCTTACTTGCGGCACTATCGGCCAACCCTACTGATTAAAATCTGTTGTACGACAGCTTTTTCGGACGTAAGGAAATGTACTTTCTACACATCTCCAGCATTCACAGAAAATTCTTTCTCCTTAAGATGAATCTATGCTTGGTATACGGTATTGAAATATTGGTCTTGGTATACGGTATTGAAACAGGTAGATATGATCCCTTGTCTTGGTCATCGTGGTTTAATTCTAGTTAATTCACAACATCGACTGGCAACGGCAATTTATCCCATTATTAGTGCAAACTATAACATTTAAAAAAAATCGACCTTGACTACCTTGCCAATATTGTTTGAAAAGTGAGACCCATTACTTTAGTCATCAAATACAGATCATCGGAAGCCCCTGTCAAAATCGCTTTAAAATGTTCTCTCTCCAAAAATACCGCTTTCTTCAATTTGTATTCTTTCGATTCACTTTTCAAATTAGCGGTTAGCTTACCAAATTTGGAAATATTAATATTTTCGTTAAACTTTTGTGGTAGATTTCAACATCCCACACTTTGTCCAAATTAATGAAACCACATACTTTCTCTTGATATTTAGCAAATACGAAAACATCACCTCTTCATTATTACCCTGAGTTTTCTTTTTTCTCTCTATTCATTAAATTCCGCGAACTCTTTTTCATAACATTTCCTGGACATAGCTGGCAGTAAAAGCAAGGTGGCATCTTTGAATGCCGCTGCTTCTAGGATCTCTGCTGGAATGTTGGTTTCTTCCATTTCTCGCCAAATTCACATTATTTTTCAATGTACCTACTATACTTGGCAAATAATAAGCAATCAAACCATATAAACCACAGGTAGAAACCATCGGAGCCTACTCAGTTGAAATGGAGTTTTAAAATGCGTGACATTTTAAAACTCTTATTATTTATAGCAATTTCTTATTATTTATAACAATAATAACAATAATAATACACACAATAATACACACTTCAATAATTAGACTCTACCTGCCTCGATGACGAGGTGAGAGAGGTCTATTAAACATAAAAAATCAGTGCCTTAAGAAGCTCCCTTAAGAAGAAAACTACTAACCAACATGAACTCGCTAATGACACCAGTAGCAAGAGAGGACGCTAGTTACACGCCTTTGAGCCTAGGATGTGAACTTCTTCCGGTCGACGTACCGACAGAAGAGGAGCTCCGGACACAGAGGATGGAACATGCTTTACAGGGCCGTTTTCCAAAAATGCTACAGCCAGACCACATAGTAAAGAAAATTCATTAAAATGGCTTACCGACGGTTATCTGTCCTCGGAATCCGAATGCTTCTTGACTGTCATTCAGTACAGGGTTATAAACACTAGAAATTACCAGAAGCATATCCTGAGAGACCACGTCGAAACTATAGAACACATAATAGGAGGGTGTCCCGCGTTAGCAGAGTCAGCATATCTCAATCAACTTGCGACGATGGTCCACCAACAACTGACACTCAAGTATGGCCTGTTAGCGACGGCTCCGACATATTACAAGTATGCCCCGGAAGCTGTGCTGGGATCGGAATCAGTAGTGCTGTACTGGGATAGACTAATCATCACCGACCGACCGACCGAACAGAGAACTTCATCCAACGAGATATTGTGGTAATTAATAAGGAACAACAAAGAGGGCTCGTCATATACATCCCAATGCCACTTACCGACAACATTCAGAAGACTGAACGGAAGAAGATCGCGAAATACGAAAATCTATCAATCGAGTTAAAACGCTTATGGAAACTGGAGACATACGCTCTAGTAATATCGACAGAGGGAGTGATGATGACTATATTCACCAAGAACATCGCGGCATTGGACTGCCTTATAATATTATTAGAAATAGCCAGAAGGCATTTGTGTTACAAACATGTCATATTGTAAGAAAGGTTTTGGGACAGGATGAATTTCCTCCCCTCGCTGAGCCTAATTTCTGCTGGAGGCATGGATGAGATATCAAGACATCACTATCTGCAGCAGGAATGGGTGAATATTTCCAAGCATTGACACTGAGAAGTGTGACTATAAAGTCAGCGAAATAATAATAATAACGTTTATTTGTTTATCAGGGTACATGGGTAAATTATGTACATGAATACGAAGAAAAAATTGGGCACAAATAAACACAAAAATACACACAAGTTTTGGATAAAACTTGAGGGTGTACTGTAAAATTAAATTAATAAAGAACAATGTTAAAAAAATGACTTTTGTGGCCCCTCAAGACAACAGCATGAAACTAGTATTTTTATACTAATTTTTGGGTACTGAATACGACTAATTTACTCATTTTCCCCAAAAATAACGGGAACACCCTCTAACCAACCCCTGTATGGGGGTGAAAAAGGGATAAATGGTTTGTTTGTTTTATTATTTGTGTACTAGTTTGAATAATATAATTTATTTTTTATTGAAACAACTCTAATCAACTTTAATTAACTCTTAGCTTTTTATTGACAGGTGTAACTTGGCGCTTCACCCCCATACAGAAGTTGATTAGAGGGTGTTCCCGTCATTTTTGGGCAAAATAAATAAATTATTCGTATTCAGCACCCAAAAATTAGCATTAAAATACTAGTTTCATGCTTTTTGTCTTGAGGGGCCAAAAAAGCCATTTTTTAACATTGTTCTTTACAAATTAAATTCCAATAATTCTTGCTCCGACTATGGATAACTCCGACTTTGTATTGCATTCGTAATTTATTTGTATTTTATCCACTCCTTAAGTAGTAAAACATTTCCTAAAACACTTTTACATTACATTTGTCACATACATCCGAACACACATGAATCCCAAAAAATATAAACAAGTTTTATGGGGAAAGATAAAAGTTACACTTTCAAAAATATGGGATTTTCTAATTTAAAAGTGAATTGTATGTTGCTCGCTTACGTAAATTACAGAGGACAGTTTTTTTAGGATGTTAATACATCAACATGTCAGATCGTTCTTATCTCGTTGAGAAATCTGCATCACGAAATTATTTAATGCTACCTGCAAAAAATTTGCTATTAATTTTTTCACCTTCAAGTCCAGACACTAATTAATTATTCACCTACTCCCTTGCATTCTCCTAGTTCCGAGCCTGACGTGCAAATTTAATCAGGTTCCTCTAGAACGTTTGATTTATCTCTTTGAATTGATCTGTTAATCATTTCGAATTATCATAACCTGCTACCGCTTGTAACTGCGGCAATTTGCGATATCCGGTTGAGCGTGTGAATTTTCGAAAAGTCCATGGTATCCAAAGAAAATTCGTGGATTAAAACCGATCATTAGGTAGTTTACGAGGAATACGAGGGAGGTTTGTTGCTTAATTGGTTCGTATTATTCAATATTATTCAAATATACACTATGGACTTTTTTTAACACTTCATTTTATTAAATAAATCGATTTACAGGCCGACAAAATTAGGCCGACCCTCTAACCCAGAAACCAGACTATATTTTTCCGAAGGTTTTTGACGCGCTGAATCCGAATCCTAAGTCCAAATCTCTCAATTGGCTCTGGTTTTCGAGATATTCTAACCTAAAAGTACAAAAAAGCGATTTGAGGTTATGAGATGAGCCTATATTTGAAGTTATGTAGCATCGCATTTTTATTTTCTCAAAAAAACTATGAACATATTAAAGTACATGCCTTGCCTTTTTAAATGACGCTGAGTTTACTCAAATATCTTCATTTTTTTCACTGCGATATCGCATTCTGAAATTTTTAATTTTGTGAATTTCTCTATAATCACAGGCCGACAAGATTTTAACTCCAGAAACCAGAATATATTTGTCCAAAGGTTTTTGATGCGCTGAATCCGAATCCGAGGTCCAAATATCTCAATTGGCTCTGGTTTTCGAGATATCCTAACCTAAAAGTGCAGAAATAATGGTTTTGGCCTATATTTGAGATTATGTAGCATCACATTTTTTCCTCAAAAAAACTATGAACAGCATCTTAAAAGTACAATCCTTACTCTTTTAAATGCCGCGGAGTTTGCTCAAATATCTTCTTTTTTTTTTTGTTGAGATATTGCATTTTGAAATTTTTATGTTTGTGAATTTCTCTATATTTGAAAACCCACTAAGGACCACGTGTACATCAA
>JAPWTK010001231.1:0-70435 GCA_029963805.1 Aromia moschata
CAAATACAAATAATACATGTACCTACCAGTTATTTACTTATTAACATTAGTTCGCCATGAACTATTAGTTAAATCACTAATGAACTAGTTTATCTCGTTTCAGATAGGAAATCCCTTGTAGGTACCATATATGTACCATTTTTTATTAACAGAATATGGAGCAAAAAAATTGCGGTTTCGCTTATTTTGTAGCTGTTCATGTCTAGTTCTTTGAACTGTGGCCTTTTTGAAAACTCCCTAGCGGTTCTCAAAATGGCCGTCAGTTTATGCTGAAATCTTAAAAGACTTGTTCTAGTCTTCTTGCTGAGATCAGGGAATTGCTCAGTCCCTATTTTTTCAATACTACAAATGGCTGATCCACATATTTTCTTGGACCTGCTCCAATGCGATCCAGTCGAAGAAAGTACCTAAGCTAAAGTCCAATTCCTAGTCCAACTCAATTCAAATTCGGCGCTGTCTTGTGTCTTCAACTAAATGGCGATGTATCGTTTTAATTGGACTAGGAGGTGAATCAATGCCGACTGGAGTGGAATTAACTCGGTTTGATATTCGTACCTACTTTTGCCGGTTCGGATTAGTTTCAGTTACCCAACTTCCTGGACCTGTTCCAAAGTATCACTTCTAGGTTGTGGTGGATCCACTGATCTGTGTAACTATACCTACTGATTAGTGGGTAGATCCATCAGTTTCATCTTGAAGTACACTCAACATCCACATATCCGAACTCCAAATTTCCGAACTCACGATATTTCCGAACTTTTTCTCACGATATTTCCGAACTTGTACTTCCACATAACCGAACTTGTCACTGATTGGTTGACGACAAAAAACCGCGAAATTTGAAACGAGAAAAAAAATGTAAACAATAATGCGATTGTTATCAAACATTTCGATTGTCACAGAATTCAGCAAAAGAAATCACCCTCCCACAGCAGCACACCTGAGACAAGAGTTCTTCTTTGTACAAACCAGTGAAAAACACTTCTTTCAAATGGCGTATCATAAGTACCGGTGCACTTTATTGTGTCAATCCGTCCACTCAATTTTCGTCTTTTTTTTCAGATTTTTCAAAGTAAATTTCTTTTTTTCCAAGAATTTCTGCCTCTGACGATTTACAAATATTGTACATCTTACATAGATCAACATTTTTTTGCGTGATTTATCAAGTCCAGCTAAATAAACAGTACAATAATGTTTGTTTTGTATCACGGTTTTCTTAAAAATACATATTTTCTCATAATTTTTCATTTCAGTTTGAAATTATTATAGGTTACGTCAACAAAATGTTAAATAAAACAAACCTTTACTTTGAATTACAAAATAATTACCTGCATCACTCTCTCCTTTGCACCTGAAATTTTTTTGTTTAGAAAAACGTTCTTTTATTAACATGTACACATGTATGTATGTATTACATTTGCATAAAAACCTCGAAAAACAAAGAAAAAGCACTAGAATGAGCCAGAAAAACCATTTGCGCATGCGCCAGCAGTTCCGGTAATCCCGAGGTGACGAGAGTTCGGAAATGTGGAAGTCTGCGGAACGTAAAAGTTCGGAAATGTGGATGTTGAGTGTAGTTTCTTCTTTGCAGCTAGAAAGAAATAAAACACAAGTGATGGTGGTCCTTTGCTCAATTTAGAAACTCTCGATGTAGGTATCTAATCTATCCATATCGTCAGTCCTCTCTCTACTTAGATGTTTTGTGTTCTCGTCGGATATTTTGCCCCTGATATTGTAAGCTAGTAAACGGGCTTTGCAATCAACGATTTAAAGTGTAGAAATAGTAGTAATACGTGTATTGTCCTCTGCAGATGTAAAAATAATAATGTACTGATATGGAGTGCTATCAGTTTTCCAAATTAAAGGTTATAAAATATATTACAATGAACAAAGTAAAATAAACAAAGCCGATGGCGTTATAATTTACGCTAATAGGTAAAACCACAAAACATCTAAATAGAAGAAGGACAATCTCCAAAGATAAGGAGGGAAACACGCATCGGGGCCGCCATATATATATTTTTTCTTCTGGGAGCCGTCCTTTTCGCCGGATTGCACTGCAGCCACTTGGGCTTATTGTGCGCAACCTCCCATCCTTCTCACACCACCCATTCCAGTAGCCGGGTCCCCTGTACAAGCTTGTATAGCTTCCCCGCCGGCTGGGTGCTGTAATCTTCTGGACAAAGTTTGGGGTGTCCATATATGGCCTGCCTTTTGCGATCTAAGGTCTCGCAATCACACAGTATGTGGTGTGCTGTTTCCGTTTCCCTGTTGCAGAGTCTGCATTTCAGTTCTCCGTTGTACATCCCCATTCTGTGTAGGTGTCCTTTGAGGGCGCAATGTCCTGTTAGGAGACCCACAACCCACAACAGCTCTTATCTGAATCCTATTAATTTTTAATAGTTCTTCAGTTCTTTCCTCACATGTTCCTTTAATAAACATTTTTTGCGTGTCTTTGCCTGGATATAGAGTTCCAGTATCCATTTTGTATATTTCTGACCCATTCTCCTATTGGACCCCTTACTATACTCTTTGGTACTCCCAGGGCCGGTTCTGGGCCAGTAAATGGAGTAGACGATCCTTTTCTCGCTAACTCGTCTGCTTTTTCGTTGCCTTCGATTCCTGTATGTCCTGGTACCCATATCAAAGTTACTTTGTTGTGGTCTGCCAGTCGTGTCAGTTCTCTTTGACATTCCCATACCAGCCTTGACGTCGTCTTTGGGTTTGTAATTGCCTTTAGGGCAGCCTGGCTGTACGATAGTATATCGATCCTCTTATTTGTGTAAGACCTCGTTATATTTTCTTTAGCACATTGCAGTTTGCATACACCTCCGCCTGAAATACCGAGGTATGTTTTCCAAGTGGAATGCTGTACTGTTGCTTTTCCGTTTCATTGTAGATGCCAGCACCAGTTCCCTGCTGAGTCTTTGACCCGTCTGTGTACCAAGTTACTCTCTCAGTTCTGTTCCTGTTGTTGTTTACTTTCCAATTCTCTCGGTCAATTATTTCCATCCCGAAATTTTTGTTGTATGTGAATTCAGGAGTCATGTGGTCTTTCCTCATCTCTAAGATGTTTCCACCCACTAGACTTTTGATTCTGTTGTGCCCCAGGTCTTCGTAGATACCACTTGGTAGTTCAGGTAGCCTGAAAAAATCGGGCCGCCATATGCACCGATGGCCAGTTTTTCATAATGCGCATGCGCGACGTTAAATCGAAATGCGTAGCGTGCATTGGCATCGCAAATTTCATTTACAATTCAATTTTTTTTACAGCAAATACGTTGTTGCTGCATAAAAAAATGATTTGTAACCATACCCCACTTTATGATTTTATCCTTCAAGGTGGAATAAATACACTCGAACTCCTCTTAAGTCGCCAAATCCGTGCATCATTACCTCGCTTAAGTCGCGAAATTTTGCCTCTCTTAAGTCGCGATCATAACCCTCAACTTTTTTGTGTTTTAACTGCAAAAATAAATATTTAGAGATATACCACAGCACTTGTTATAACGAAAAATGATCCAGCTGAACGAAAAATCAATGTAAGTATACCCAGTCGTGCGTGACAAAGTTCAATTTTCCACTTGAATGAATATTTTAAAGATTAAATATTTTTAAAAGACACCTAACCTATTTTAAATCAATAAATGTATTACACGATCATTTTTTTCAATAAAAATTGTACATATTCATGCGAGAATCCAATTTCCAAACGTAGTTCTAAAACTTTTACAGGCGGCGACTTAACCGGGACGGTTTCGCGACCTAATAGGGGAAACGTGGTGAAATAACAGAGGATGTGAGTTAAGCGAAGGTGAAATAAGAGGGGTTCCGAGTGTAAAAACAATTTGCTTGAAATTATTTATTCCTATAATTATAAACAATTAAAACAATACAGTATCAAAACATATTGACATAGTAAACAAAAATTATTTGAAAACAAAAAATGTCAAAGATTAAAATAAGAAAATTTTCACATCGAGATTAGGTTGTATTTAACTTGGACATACCTACCTGCTGGACATCGTGAACATACTTGCTACTGCTGAAGTAGAACGCTTGTTGTTGCATGGCTCTATACAATGAAGAACACTCTAAAAACATAATATTTCATTAGGTACAATTTTAAGGTTCGAACGGTAAGAAACTTCTATTTTTTAATATGTACACATGCTCATTTACAAGACTATTTCATATTAAGAGTAAACTAAGTAGAAGGAACTTTGCTAAACCTAACAATTAATTAAATTACACATATCTTTTCATTCTTTTCAATCACATCTTATTATGTTCTTGTAATACTAATCATTTATATATAAGTTAGATAAGTAATTTAGCACAGTGTTTACTTACCAATAAGTAGAATAATTTATATTATATCCTTAAATGCCAATCAGAAAAGAAATAATAGTTTTATCACGAAATAATGCACAAAACAATTTGATGCGATTCAAAATTTTCCATTAGGGACGCTTCCTAAAACAACAACAATCAAGTTTCAAATTAAAATGCCGCGTTTCTATTGGGTATGGAAGACAAATAGACTTATGGGAGTGCTGCCACCGATGCGACGTGGCCATTTCGTTATTTATAGTTTTCCCAGATTTGGGGAATTATATAAAATATGCCAACTTCAATGTCAATTATTTAATCTCTGAAAAGTATTATTATTTATTATTATTATTCAAAATGTCTAGTATGACTTACTTTACTTTCTTTAATGCATTAAGGGGATATATCTAACATAGTGAAACATCGCATCAGCTTGTTGCTGAAATTATTACGACTTAAGGTGCAACATCGCATAATCTGACAACATCGCACTGGTAGCGTGTTGCGAGGTCGTGAATGCCAGTTTCACCCCCGTGGTTAAAACCATATATCTAATACTCCTATATTACTAGAAGGGTCTGGAGATTGGCGAAATCACCACAGTGCAGGCATATATGCGTCTATCTCTCTCTCGTAACTACTTCGAGTCTTACGCGCATGCCCGAGAATTGAACATCCAGTCACACACAGCCAATTGCCCCACCAGACTCGTGACGCTTGCGCACAACAGGTCAAGTAGTCATTTGCTGTCTGAGGCTGTCTCACTTACCCCGTGACACCTCTACTTACGGGCACCAGCAATATAGGAGTATTAGATATATGGTTAAAACAATGTAAGCGTTACGCTCCCTGGTGGTCGCTCAACAAACTAACGGCTGGGCCATAATTTATTCAAACGTCCATTTAAGTGACGTGTTTTGAAAATTTTTCGTTTATATTTGTGTTGTATTCATTAAAAATTATAATATTAGCGTTATTTTGAAGATTTCTTAATATCAACAAAACGAAAAGTAAAGTCAATAATAAAATAACTCAAAGTATAATAGATTATACTAAGTTGGAAAAAAATGCTTATAAGATTTCATGGAGTGATTGTTTGTCTATGCAGGATCCTCAACTGGCAGTTGATTAGCTCATTGAAAAAATACAAGAATTAATTAAAAAAGCGAGAAAACAAATTCGCTCAAAGAAAAGAGATTTTGTGCCTAGGAAAAGTTGGATAACGAAAGCAATCATGATCTCATGTAAAAAGAGAAGTAAAAGAGAATTTTTAGTATACATGGAAAAAACAACCACAAAGTATTCAATTAAAGCAAGACTATACAACTTACACTAAAGTATTAGTGTAATAAAAAGCGCAAAAAACATGCATGATGCAAAATACGTCAAAGAAAAAAAGCAATGACCCTAACAAATTATGGATGTTTATTAACAATAATCTGGGGAAAAAAGAATAAAGATAGTAATATAAAATATATTACGATTGAAGATAAAAAGACTGATAGTCTTCCAGAAATAACTGACACAATAAATAAAAAGTTTTGTAAAATAGGTAAAGAACTAAGTGACAAAATTGTAACCACCAAAAGCTAATCTACTTTTGCTTGATAAAATAACTAAAAGCATGTTTCTGTACCCAACAGATTCTGTAGAAGTAAATTCAATAATATACGAGTATATACTTACAGATATCTGGTGGGGTTGACAATATACATGTCAAAACGCTAAAAAACATTATCGGGATTCTTATCAAACCCGTTGGCTCATATCATAAACCGTTGTTTTGAACAATCCATTTGGCCAAATGCACTGAAAATAGCAGATGTAGTACTAATATATAAATCTGGTAATAAAAGGGAAATTACAAATTACAGACCAATTTCATTAATATCAAACATAGCTAAGGTAGTTGAAAAGGTATTATATAGTAGACTAAATAACTTTATTAAGAAAAAACAATATAATAAGTAGCTGCCAATTTGGTTTTCGAGCAAATATTGGTACAACAGATGCAGTAAAAAATGTCTCAGAATTAATTTACAATAGTTAAATGGAAAACAGCAGGCCAATTATTGCAGTTTTTTTTGGATTTAGCAAAGGCTTTTGACACTGTCAACCACGATATATTGTTAAAAAATTATATTGTTACGGTATAAGAGGGAGTGTACATATAAGTTAATTAAAAATTACTTGAGTGATAGAAGACAAAGAGTAAAGGTATAAAATATATACAGTGATTATTACCAACAGGTAAATACTGGCGTACTTCAAGGCACAATACTGGGACCACTTCTTTTATATTATATGTAAATGACCTGCTACTAAATATGCCTAAAAACAGTGTAACCTCCAATGCAGATGACACAGTCCTAATAACGGATGGCATCACATGGGAGGAAGCCTGTCAAAAAGCGAATAAACTTTTAAAAAAGGTGGACGATTGGCTTGCAGTCAATAAGCTATCTCTTAATGTAGATAAAACAGTTTATATGACATTTGGTAATTATTGTGAGTGTGCCAAAATTCTTAAATGTGATGATAAGCGAACGAAAGATCAAGAGAGTGGAAGAATACAAATATTTAGGACTTATATTTAATTATAATATGAAATGGGATAAGCACATTTCTTATCTAATAAAAAAAAACCAAATTTTTAATACACTTTTTCTCGACGCGCGTTTCGCCAACCAAGTTGGCATCTTCAGGAGAAGATTAAAACAGTTTTAATCTTCTCCTGAAGATGCCAACTTGGTTGGCGAAAGCGCGTCAGAGAAAAAGTGTAGTAGTTCGGTGTTTCGTGGAAAACGTCCAGTTTTTCGTTTCTACGCCGAAGGTTCCAGTACCCACTCCAGGAAAATATTTAATATTTATTTTTACAAAATTGTACAACATTTTCTACATTTATGACTGCACAAACTCTTCTGCAAATCTACTATGCATTGTTCAATAGATGTACTAGTTACGGAATAATAACATGGGGAGGAGCATACAGAAATAAAAAGGAAAAATCTAGAAACAGATAAGATTCCACTGACACTAGATCAAATGTTCACACTTGAATCACTGTTAAGTGAATATGAATTTCTGAAAAGTCAGTATGAATCTTCTACAAGTATTACTCAAAACAAAAGTATACCAATTCCTAAACATAAGTTAGCCATAAGTAACAAAAGTAGTCACATGGTGGCTGTAAGAACATATAATAGTCTTCCAAACGAACTTGAGGTAGGCTTAAGAATTGTAAAATAACGATTAAAAACAAAATAAAGACTTGGATAAACACCCAAGATATATAAGTAAAATTTGTAAGCTGGGCCTTCGCAATACTTTGATTTTTGCATGGGATGCACTTGTTAAATGATATAAGTTAAGTTTTGTAAAGTTTATTAATTGTACCAAAAAATTATAATTGTATAGACATCCAAAAAAAAAAACGTCATCAACTCTGGCTATGAACGATAGAGATAGAAATAGCGGTCATGTCTAAGCTTTTTGGTTTTGACAAGTGAGTCATAATTTGTAAAATAAACAATAGCTGTCATATGATGTGACAGTTTTGACAAGTAAATAAGGTTATAAATTCGAATAAGAATAGAAATACGTCTTTTTTTCTTGCCCAACTTTGATGACGTTTTTTTTAATGTCTCTATATAATAATTGTAACCAGTTCCTATGCACAGATAGCTGCGACTATCTCTATAGGATGCACTATTTTCTGTAAATTTACTGGTTTAATAATAAATAAAAAAAATAGTGACAACAAACAATTGTTAGTGACACAAACAACTGTGCAAAATTCGTGAAAATAATGTGCGTGGTGTTACAGTTTAAGGTTATCTAAATGGATACAATGTTGCAAGCGGTCCGACACGTAAAATCCTGATACCAGTCAAATTTGATCTGCACACTTTACTGACAATGACTATGCGCGAGATATGAAAAATGAATTGTTAGGTAATAAAATATAGACATCAAAAAAAAAAACGTCATCAACTCTGGTCATGAACGAGAGAGATGAAAATAGCGGTCATGTCTAAGTTTTTCGGTTATGTCAAACTTTTGACAAGTGACCGTCACAATTTGTAAAATAAACAATGGCTGTCATATGACGTGACAGTCTTGTAAATAAGGTTATAAATTCGATTAGGAATAGAAATACGTCTTTTTTTTTCTCGGCCAACTTTGATGACGTTTTTTTTTTGATGTCTCTATATTAATTATAATTCTGTTACTAATTGTTCTAGTTCTTAGTTTGATTTGAACTGCTAGTAAACTTTTAATTCTTAGGTTTACCTCTGTGGAGAAAGGTAAAAAAAGACAGAAGAGCAATGACAACCAAGAGGAAAAATATATATAGTTATTGCTAAGGGGTCTACAGCAAATTTGTCATCTTGTATTGTAAGTGGACCTTACATTGAGAGCAGCAGTAATATTCAAAGGATGGTATTCATCGTATTTTTTTTCACAAACACTGCACATTGAAGTAAATGTCAACAAAATATCGAGATCTTCTCTAGACAATTACGTTTCCGCCATTTCCCGCTATTAATAGATAAAAAAAGCTCTAAATCTTAACGTATTTGGATGTGTATTAGGAAAAAGCATTTTTTATTTGAAATGAGTTTACCTCTCACTTAAAACATTGCTGCCTAAGATATCTTCACTTCCATAGCAAGAATTATTTGCTATTATTTTATTACAAATTTTATAAAACTTGTTAATAAAGTTTTAATAGTATGACGTTTTAATTTTTTTACCTGAAACACCTTCACAAACACGTTTTAAAACTCAAAATATACTTTTACCCTACGTTTGACATTCAAATCATCAAAAATGGATGATAAATAATAAAAAAAAAACAATACATAAAAATAAGATATATAAAAAAGAAAATAACTAGTCTTAATAGACCACACTGTTGATATTTACAGTTGAATGGATTTTAAATAATTTTTTTTGTCATATTACTTATTTAGATTACCTAAACCTAAATGATTTTATGAAGTTAAAAAATTAATCAGTATTCCTGCTTATTAAGTTTCATTTATGCGAAAACTCGGAATACTTTTCACAACCTCCTTTCTTAATATTCATTATAATATAATACTCCTATTAATTATTGCTGTTTTGCCATCTCCTTCGTATTCGACACAACCTACTAACGTTTTCCTAACAATAAACCCAAATCAACGAATCGACGAATAGGTAGTTGTTACGGATTTAAGGTAAAAGTTGTCACCTCGGGCCATCCCTAGGGGCAAATAGGGGCTCGTTTAAATTTCTACCTGCCACTTCAAATGCCTACTATGTTGGCTATAGCTAATGTTGTAGAACGGATTCGCAACAGGTAGCAGGTGGTTCTTCTGCGAACGAGGCTAAGGTTGCTTCGAGATAATAAGTACTTAATTTTAACTGGATCACCTTTAAGCTTTATTAAGTAATTAGATTTGATAACTGGAGTTGTGCCTATATCGTATAATATACATGCATACAACTTACATAGAGATATAAACTGTAAGGTGAATTAAACGAAGATTTACTTAACATCAAATAATTATTAATTTTTGTTCCATGATGAAAGCGTAAGAGATCTGCGTATGTATACATTCGTGTCGGTATGTTTGTATATTAGAGTAAAATACAACAAACAAAATAGTGCTTTGTGCAACTATGAAATTGTTTGGGTGTCTATTTTGTCGAATGATCTCAGTAAATATGTGCTGAAACTGTTGAAAAGTAAATTACGTTACATACATATAGCCTCTGCATTTTTTGCAGTCTCTGATTACGTCACAGGATAGGGCTAGGATAATCATCTGGTGATATCATTAAGCTGCATTAAGCAAAATTTGGTTCTAACTCTAGTGTGTATAGATCATGCTTTCATAAATCCTAAAATTTAATTAACACCTCAATTTTCCGTTTCTTCCAACGAATGTTCGTAGTTTGACCATGCCGGCACCCATTTACACAACTCTCAGTGACCTATCTATGGAGACCATAGGTAGGTGGTATATATGAGATGTATATATTTCTTGGTAGGTAAAATCGTCTACTTTACCTCCACCTGACAATTTTAATAGGGATACCCATCGATAAAACTTCAAAAACGAATTAGAGTATACAATTTTCTTTTCAGTTATTACTTACATACATACATATATCTACTACTGTGTGTGTTACTTACGGATAGATTGTTGGCTACCAATAATAGATACGTCGTGCTACATCTGTTTTTGAATTGATGTGTGGAAATTAAATTAGAAATAAAATATACAGTGTGTCTCAAGACAGAAACAAATCGATACGAACTTCACATAAACAGTATAAACTGATTAAAAACGATAAATCGGATTTTTCATACTGTGATCCTAAAATTTTTGAATTATCATTAATGTAAGGCGCTTCACATTTAATAATATGTACATATATAACATATCTATGGCATAAGTCCAAATTAGAGTAGATCAGAACCACTAGAGAAAACCACTAGAATCTAAATGAAAATGTATGTAATCGAGACATGCCTGCGGGAAATATAGTGAGGGGTTATAAAGGCAAAAAGATCCTTATTCATTCCGAGAGTCAAGCGAACATAGGTAAAGGTTCTGACATGTAATAATATTAATTCAAAATTAGTCTAAATTGCCTAAATATACTGGCAGAACACAATGATGTAATTCTCGAGTGGGTGCCAGAGCACAAGGGAATCAAGGTAATGAAAAAGCAGACCTCTTAGCAAGGGAAGGATCTGAAAATAAATTCACAGGACCAGAGTCTGTTTTCGGCATACCAAAGACATGGGTGCGAAGTTGTGTGACAAGATGGATCGAAAACCACACCGAATTCACTGATAAAATATTCCAAGGCAAAATCATAGCAAAACTTTAAATAAGAATCAAATTAGACGGATTACAGAACTACTTACTGAACTCTGTATACGTATCTTGGAGAAACATCTAAGAAAATGAACGATATTATTATTTAAGTGACTCTAATGTGTGATAGTCCCTCTTTAATATTCAAAGGTACCCTCTTCAGCGGTGAACCATTAATATAATTATTTTAGTAAATAAAATCATGTTATTATCAAGTTATTTTAAGGCATGTAACTTTAATTAATTGAAATGTATCTATAATATATTTGGATATAAACCATTAATATTACAATAAGGTCATATACAACAGCATATAAGTTAAAAATAGTAGTTACAAATAATTTAAGAAATAATGGTCCTACATGGGATCCTTGTGGTACACCCCACGTAATTTTAATATGACCTGATGTAAAGTTGTTTATATTGACAAATTGCAACCTATTTGATAAATAGGAGTATACAATTTGATCCATAGTAAAATATTACCATTTACTCACATATTTTCCAATTTAAGAAATATCATCAGATTATGAACCTTATCGAAAGCTTTATAAGAATCTGTGTACATTGCATCTATTTTAGTTCTCTCATCTATACTTTCATATGGAATTTTGATGATATAGATCGACCATGGAAAAACCTATACTCTTCTTTTCTTCTATAAAGGGAAGTTTTTAATTTAAAAAAAGTTGATCGGTTACAAGTTCATAGCTTCCTGAAATTTAAGTATACGTTATATTGTTCACAGATGGTGCACGCATAGTAATGCATTTAATCTCATTGTGCTGGTGACCTGTGTTAACGTTACGTTATTTCGATATAGTTGTTTTTACACGACAAAAATACCGAAAAGGAGCCATAACTGTTTAAAAATAACCGATATAGGTAGTTGAGATTTTAAAAAACCTCTTTTAACCCATTAACGCCCAAACGGACACAATTTTCATTCTTTTGGAGCGTCAATCTCGAAGGGAAATTAATGAATTCACTCAATAAAAACCACTTATCCTAATGTTTTCGGACGTGATCTTTCGATTTCCGGGGAATTTCTTCAGAATTGTGATTAAATGCTCTGGAAAAAAATATGGCTGACTTTATGGAGACAAGTACTGAAAATTTGGGGATTTTTTATATATATATATATTTTTAGTCCAAAAAGTACTCTAACCTACTCCGGATTGTGGAGGGAGGTGGAGGTAATAGTTGGAGTTGATGATACGATTTTTTTTGCCGACCTCAACTGACTTTAATCTTTTCAAAATGGCAGACATTACATAAAATCTCATGTAATATGAATTTTTCTCTAGTATTAACGAGAAAATAATGTTATTGTGAGTTTTTTTTTGATCCACAGTCATTTTCCTCAATCAAACAATACTACAGAATATATTTGACTAAATTTGCAATTTTCAATGACGGCGGATTCCAAATGGCGGCCGGATTTCTCAAGAAATGGCGCGTTTTTTCTTTATCTTTTCAACATTATTTTCTCGTTAATACTAGAGAAAAATTCATATTTCATGAGATTTTATGCAATGTCCGCTATTTTGAAAAGATTAGTCAGTTGAGGTCGACAAAAAAAATCCTATCATGAACTCCAACTACTGCCTCCACCTCCCTCCACAATCCGGAATAGTTTAGAGTACTTTTTGGACAAAAAAAATATATAAAAAACCCAAATTTTCAGTAATGTTCTCCATAAAGTCAGCCATATTTTTTTCTAGAGCAATTAATCACAATTCTGACCACGGAAATCGAAAGATAATCCGAAAATATTAGGGTAAGTGGTTTTTATTGAGTGAATTCATTAATTTCCCTTCGAGATTGACGCTCCAAAAAGGACGAAAAATCGTGTTCGTTTGGGCGTTAATGGGTTAAACATGTTTAAAAAAACACTTTTCACACCGAAACACTTTTCTCACTGCACAAAATGCGTGCGTTTCGCTAACTATGTTGTTATCATCAGGAGATGATTAAAAGTAAAGATAAATCTAATTAACGAACCTATTTACTCTAAAGTCCCCGTTGACGTTCACCAACTCGTGAAAGTTCTGTGAACCGTAACTTTTGCCCTTGTTTATTAATCCATTCAATGCGGATGATATAATATGACATCGTGCGTATAAGGAGAGCGCTCCGCACTTATCTTCCTCGTCAAAGGGAGAGGAAGCTATTTTGGAGTACCCAAAAAGCTACTGGAGACAAATACCGTCTCCAGTAGCTTTTGGTCTATGAATTGATATGCGTCGTTTGCGAGTAAAGCGGTTTTAGTATTTTTCAGGCATTTCAGTGTTTTTTTATTACTATTAAATCAAGAACTATCGCCAAAACCTTCCAAATTCGTTTCTTCTTCCATGAAATTCGACAAATTTGGATTATGTAATGAATAATCATTGCTCTTGATGGTGAATGTAGATGATGATGTCATCATAAGACATCACCCCAAACAATAATAATAACGTATTTTTCAAATAATATGTCACAATACACCATCCGGACCAAAAACAATATAGCTTATGTCAACTTTCAGGAAGAAAAATCCCGTTGTCTTGGATGGTTCACTAAACCGGTGACGCACTGAAAGGGTTAATCAGAACAGGGGACTATTAGTTATCTGCCGGCCCATTATTATCCTTAGTCATGCTACTATTATATTTAACGAATTTCTATACTCTCGAATATATCTAAAGGTTCAATGAAATTTCGATAATCGATACATTTAATATATTTAGTTTAATTTTACCTACTAAGTAATACAGACAGACTAATAATACAGACAGCATTTAGCTCAATAAATCTTAGTTTACAATATAGTAATTATTATATAATATTTGATTATCCAAACATTTCGACAATTCGACCGACTCCTTGCATTAATTAGTTAGGATATTTAATCGACGTTGCATTGTAATTTGTCACGTCACTTTTATTTCTAGTCTTATGTATAGAAGTAACTCGAGCTTTTTTCTATAAGTCTGGGAAAATTAGCTCAGATACCGATTAAACATTATATAGGGGGAAGCAAAACGGACTCCTCACATTGAAAAGTATTGAAAAATGCATCATTTATTTTACCAGTGGTATCTACTTACCATAATACCAGTACTGCCTGCATTTCATCTATTAGTACCAAAGGCGTAATTTAATGGGCACTTATTTGGGTTACCGACTTACCGTCGACTTTTGGCGCCCTATTTCCGTACCTTTTCATTTTCTGGACGCTATTAGGAGGAGACAAAAAATGACTACGTTGAAAATTATTAAAAAATACATATTTTATATCAATTCACTTTACAGAAAAACGCATATGAAATACTTTCCTTAATACCTGTTTTGCCTTAATTCCATCCACTATTACCAAAGGTGTAATTTAATGGTCGCCCATTTGGACTACCGACTTACCGCCGACTTTTGGCGCCATATTTCCGTACTTTTTCATTTTCTGGACGCTATTAAGACGAAGCAAAAGGGACTACTAATAAAATGTATCAATTAATTTTACCGCATAACGCACATGTGGTAAATACTTACCTTAATACCTGTTCTGCGTTCGTTTCATCCATTTTACCAAAGGTGTAATTTGATGATCGCCTATTTGGACTACCGACTTACCCTCGACGTTTTGCGCCTTATTTCCGTACCTATTCATTTTCTGGACGCTATCAAGACAAACCAAAAAGAGTAGGTACATTGAAATTATTTAAAAATATATCAATTCATTTTGCCGCAAAACGCACATGTGGTAAATACTTTCCATAATACCTGTTATGCCTTAATTCCATCCACTATTACCAAGGTGTAATTTAATGGTCGCCCTATTTGGACTACCGACTTACCCTCGACGTTTTGCGCCATATTTCCGTACCTATTCATTTTCTGGACGCTATTAAGACAAACCAAAGAGTAGGTACATTGAAAATTATTTAAAATTATATCAATTCATTTTGCCGCAAAACGCACATGTGGTAAATGCTTTCCATAATACCTGTTATGCCTTAATTCCATCCACTATTACCAAAGGTGTAATTTAATGGTCGTCCATTTGGGCTACCGACTTACCGCCGACGTTTCGCGCCATATTTCCCGTACTTTTTCATTTTCTGGACGTTATTAAGACGAAGCAAAAGGGACTACTATGAAAATGTATCAATTAATTTTACCGCATAACGCACATGTGGTAAATACTTACCTTAATACCTGTTCTGCCTTCGTTTCATCCATTATTACCAAAGGTGTAATTTGATGATCGCCTATTTGGACTACCGACTTACCCTCGACGTTTTGCGCCTTATTTCCGTACCTATTCATTTTCTGGACGCTATCAAGACAAACCAAAGAGTAGGTACATTGAAAATTATTTAAAATTATATCAATTCATTTTGCCGCAAAACGCACATGTATTAAATACTTTCCATAATACATGTTATGCCTTAATTCCATCCACTATTACCAAAGGTGTAATTTAATGGTCGCCCATTTGGGCTACCGACTTACCGCCGACGTTTTGCGCCATATTTCCGTACCTATTCATTTTCTGGACGCTATCAAGACAAACCAAAAGAGTAGGTACATTGAAAATTATTTAAAATTATATCAATTCATTTTTGCCGCAAAACGCACATGTGGTAAATGCTTTCCATAATACCTGTTATGCCTTAATTCCATCCACTATTACCAAAGGTGTAATTTAATGGTCGTCCATTTTGAAGGCTACCGACTTACCGCCGACGTTTCGCGCCATATATTCCGCACTTTTTCATTTTCTGGACGTTATTAAGACGAAGCAAAAGGGACTACTATGAAAATGTATCAATTAATTTTACCGCATAACGCACATGTGGTAAATACTTACCTTAATACCTGTTCTGCCTTCGTTTCATCCATTATTACCAAAGGTGTAATTTTGATGATCGCCTATTTGGACTACCGACTTACCCTCGACGTTTTGCGCCTTATTTCCGTACTTATTCATTTTCTGGACGCTAACGATAAAAAGCAAAAGAGTACATTAATAATTATTAAAAAATATATCAATTCATTTTGCCGTAGAACGCACATGTGGAAAATACTTTCCATAATACCTGTTCTGCCTTAATTCCATCCACTATTACCAAAGGTGTAATTTAATGGTCGCCCATTTGGGCTACCGACTTACCGCCGACGTTTCGCGCCATATTTCCGTACTTTTTCATTTCTGGACGCTATTAAGACGAAGCAAAAGGGACTACTATGAAAATGTATCAATTAATTTTACCGCATAACGCACATGTGGTAAATACTTACCTTAATACCTGTTCTGCCTTCGTTTCATCCATTATTACCAAAGGTGTAATTTGATGATCGCCTATTTGGACTACCGACTTACCCTCGACGTTTTGCGCCTTATTTCCGTACCTATTCATTTTCTGGACGCTATCAAGACAAACCAAAGAGTAAGTACATTGAAAGTATTTAAAATTATATCAATTCATTTTGCCGCAAAACGCACATGTAAGTAAATACTTTCCATAATACATGTTATGCCTTAATTCCATCCACTATTACCAAAGGTGTAATTTAATGGTCGCCCATTTGGGCTACCGACTTACCGCCGACGTTTTGCGCCATATTTCCGTACCTATTCATTTTCTGGACGCTATCAAGACAAACCAAAAGAGTAGGTACATTGAAAATTATTTAAAATTATATCAATTCATTTTGCCGCAAAACGCACATGTGGTAAATACTTTCCATAATACCTGTTATGCCTTAATTCCATCCACTATTACCAAAGGTGTAATTTAATGGTCGCCCATTTGGGCTACCGACTTACCGCCGACGTTTCGCGCCATGTTTCCGTACTTTTTCATTTTCTGGACGCTATTAAGACGAAGCAAAAGGGACTACTATGAAAATGTATCAATTAGTTTTACCGCATAACGCACATGTGGTAAATACTTACCTTAATACCTGTTCTGCGTTCGTTTCATCCATTATTACCAAAGGTGTAATTTGATGATCGCCTATTTGGACTACCGACTTACCCTCGACGTTTTGCGCCTTATTTCCGTACCTATTCATTTTCTGGACGCTATCAAGACAAACCAAAGAGTAGGTACATTGAAAATTATTTAAAAATATATCAATTCATTTTGCCGCAAAACGCACATGTGGTAAATACTTCCATAATACCTGTTATGCCTTAATTCCATCCACTATTACCAAAGGTGTAATTTAATGGTCGCCTATTTGGACTACCGACTTACCCTCGACGTTTTGCGCCATATTTCCGTACCTATTCATTTTCTGGACGCTATTAAGACAAACCAAAAGAGTAGGTACATTGAAAATTATTTAAAATTATATCAATTCATTTTGCCGCAAAACGCACATGTAGTAAATGCTTTCCATAATACCTGTTATGCCTTAATTCCATCCACTATTACCAAAGGTGTAATTTAATGGTCGTCCATTTGGGCTACCGACTTACCGCCGACGTTTCGCGCCATATTTCCGTACTTTTTCATTTTCTGGACGTTATTAAGACGAAGCAAAAGGGACTACTATGAAAATGTATCAATTAATTTTACCGCATAACGCACATGTGGTAAATACTTACCTTAATACCTGTTCTGCCTTCGTTTCATCCATTATTACCAAAGGTGTAATTTGATGATCGCCTATTTGGACTACCGACTTACCCTCGACGTTTTGCGCCTTATTTCCGTACTTATTCATTTTCTGGACGCTAACGATAAAAAGCAAAAAGAGTACATTAATAATTATTAAAAAATATATCAATTCATTTTGCCGTAGAACGCACATGTGGTAAATACTTTCCATAATAATAACTGTTCTGCCTTAATTCCATCCACTATTACCAAAGGTGTAATTTAATGGTCGCCCATTTGGGCTACCGACTTACCGCCGACGTTTCGCGCCATATTTCCGTACTTTTTCATTTTCTGGACGCTATTAAGAGGAAGCAAAAGGGACTACTATGAAAATGTATCAATTAATTTTACCGCATAACGCACATGTGGTAAATACTTACCTTAATACCTGTTCTGCCTTCGTTTCATCCATTATTACCAAAGGTGTAATTTGATGATCGCCTATTTGGACTACCGACTTACCCTCGACGTTTTTAGCCTTATTTCCGTACCTATTCATTTTCTGGACGCTATCAAGACAAACCAAAAGAGTAGGTACATTGAAAATTATTTAAAAATTATATCAATTCATTTTGCCGCAAAACGCACATGTGGTAAATACTTTCCATAATACATGTTATGCCTTAATTCCATCCACTATTACCAAAGGTGTAATTTAATGGTCGCCCATTTGGGCTACCGACTTACCGCCGACGTTTTGCGCCATATTTCCGTACCTATTCATTTTCTGGACGCTATCAAGACAAACCAAAAGAGTAGGTACATTGAAAATTATTTAAAATTATATCAATTCATTTTGCCGCAAAACGCACATGTGGTAAATACTTTCCATAATACCTGTTATGCCTTAATTCCATCCACTATTACCAAAGGTGTAATTTAATGGTCGCCCATTTGGGCTACCGACTTACCGCCGACGTTTCGCGCCATATTTCCGTACTTTTTCATTTTCTGGACGCTATTAAGACGAAGCAAAAGGGACTACTATGAAAATGTATCAATTAATTTTACCGCATAACGCACATGTGGTAAATACTTACCTTAATACCTGTTCTGCCTTCGTTTCATCCATTATTACCAAAGGTGTAATTTGATGATCGCCTATTTGGACTACCGACTTACCCTCGACGTTTTGCGTCTTATTTCCGTACCTATTCATTTTCTGGACGCTAACGAGAAAAAGCAAAAGAGTACATTAATAATTATTCAAAAATATATCAATTCATTTTGCCGTAGAACGCACATGTGGTAAATACTTTCCTTAATACCTGTTCTGCCTTAATTCCATCCACTATTACCAAAGGTGTAATTTAATGGTCGCCCATTTGGGCTACCGACTTACCGCCGACGTTTCGCGCCATATTTCCGTACTTTTTCATTTTCTGGACGCTATTAAGACGAAGCAAAAAGGGACTACTATGAAAATGTATCAATTAATTTTACCGCATAACGCACATGTGGTAAATACTTACCTTAATACCTGTTCTGCCTTCGTTTCATCCATTATTACCAAAGGTGTAATTTGATGATCGCCTATTTGGACTACCGACTTACCCTCGACGTTTTGCGTCTTATTTCCGTACCTATTCATTTTCTGGACGCTAACGAGAAAAAGCAAAAAGAGTACATTAATAATTATTCAAAAATATATCAATTCATTTTGCCGTAGAACGCACATGTGGTAAATACTTTCCTTAATACCTGTTCTGCCTTAATTCCATCCACTATTACCAAAGGTGTAATTTAATTGTCGCCCATTTGGGCTACCGACTTACCGCCGACGTTTCGCGCCCGATTTCCGTACCTATTCATTTTCTGGACGCTATTAAGTAAGGCGTCCTTTATCGGCACGCACCGCACAAAAACACCGGCGTGTGCCTCCACCGACAGGAGCCCGAAAGGGGCCGCCGGTCGCCCGACCATGCACACCATCGCGATGGTGCATGGTGCCGGTGCCGGGCTAGTCGTCGACCCACCGCCTGCTAGATAGTGCCGTTGGACAGCCGCACCCCGCATCCCATAACCTCTCGGTTTGTTTACGTTTCGCGCTCGGTGCGTGGTTCGAATTTTCGCCGGGTTTTTCTCCGGACTATGGGTAGTGTTTGCACGCGCGAATGTCGAGTAGTGGAAAACAGGTGACTCTGCAGCTGGAAAGCGCCAAAATGAACGTCAAAAATAAGAAAATACTGCAGACACTGACGTGCGCGGTGCTTCTTGCGTACACTGTCCTCTTAGTTTACCAAACATTTTCCACAGCGACGATTTCGAGAGGCAAGAGGTAAGCAAAGGAAGACAGGGTACATGAATTTCTAACAATTAAGTCTGCCATCTATTATTGGAGTTATTAAGAAAATAATCACGTAAACGTACTCATTGTCATTCCGTTACTGATTTCTTATACGACTCGCTTGTTTTTTCATTTTTGTTTATCCATGGTTTTTGTTGTTTCTGGTGTTTATAATTAGGAGCTGGTCAATGTTCTTAAATTACTGAGTTCGGCTGCTTTCTTAATGAAATATATTTAAAAAAAAAGTTTCAGCGACGAAGAACCATAAGCAACAAGTTTTAGAAGAAATCAAGTGCCAATAATGCTATTCTTATATCTTCATTCAAATTAATAAAGCATATTGAACAATGTAATCTACTCAAAACCAGAGACACAACCCAAAAACGGAAGAGTGATGGATCAAAATTAATAACTGAATGAATAAATCTATAAGAATTTGTTTACGGTTGCAATGAACGATATTTATTTTAATAAGGCTGATCATTTGGATCAAAGGATTAGCAAGATTCAGAACACTAGAATATTATGGTGAAATACCTGTAACTAATTTATATTCCTATATAATTAATTGGACCTATAAAACTCAAATTATGTAAAAAATGGAATTACTTTTGTAAACTGTTACTTGTTGAACCTTAGTAGTAAGTTAAGTGTTTACTCGTAGAATTAAAGTTGTAGATGTAAGACAGTTATTTATGATACTGTTTAAATAATTTGCAAATGATGTTTTTTAGTTACACATTTTTGTAATAGAAAACAAGTTAAGTACAAATACTCAGATGGTTTTAAAGGTGATGTTAACGTTCAAGACAAAATTTGTTTTAAGTAATTCCACCAATAGGTAACAATTTATATTCGGGACTTTAAAACGTAATTCTGTTATGTAATGCAATGGTTTAAATACCATGATCTATTTTATTAATATCCAAATATAACAAGTATCATAATATCGTCGTTTTAAAACTCATTAAGTAAGTAACACCGAACCAAATACTTATAAGAAAACTGCAGCCGTCTAACAAGAGACCTAAAAAGTTGCAATAGTATGCATCCTAGGCTAGTAAAAAGTAGTATTACATCTTTAGAACGTCTTGAAATAACTTTGTTGCTACTTGTTTTTAGAAAATTGTAATTTGCATAACAATTGACGTGATGCTAGTTAATAAGTTTTACCTTTAAACTGACGATATAAATTCTTTGGACGCCACTGATTTTTACTCCACATTTGGTGGTAAAGGCAAGCAAAATAGGATATGCACTAGAAGTTGATGGAGTCTACTTTTATTATAATTGAGGAAAATTCGTTATTATTTTCCTGTTCCAAAAACAAGTGTAATTT
Source organism: Aromia moschata (assembly GCA_029963805.1). Classification (NCBI taxonomy): domain Eukaryota; kingdom Metazoa; phylum Arthropoda; class Insecta; order Coleoptera; family Cerambycidae; genus Aromia; species Aromia moschata. The sequence continues at coordinate 21,490 of JAPWTK010001231.1, forward strand.
TCTCATTTTGGTTGTGGTAATTATGTAATTCACCACACAGTATTATTATCAAAGATTTGTTCTATATTTAGGTACCGACATATCTCGTATTGTTAAGTTTAGTGAGTTGGCTGACAAAGGATAAAGCCATTGTGTGACATAATAGTTTTAGTGAGATTAAAAATTAATTTGTTACAATTACATGTAATTATAAGCTAAAAATAACAAACACTAACCTGGAACAATACCTGAAAAATTGGAAACTAGTTTGCTGATTGTTGTGAAATTAGTATTCTTTGTTTAGGATACTTTTAAAAAACCGTAAGTTTTCCTGTTCAACGACAGGTGCCTTAGGTTAGGAAGAAGGATAACTGTATATTTGTCAAACAACTGAAAATAAATTACCTTTACTGTATAAGTACAACAGGTACCTACGACTTATAATACGTAGGTATTTTGTAAATAACCCATTGAAGTGTTAATATCGGTTTACCATTTTCGAATAGAACGTGTTAACGTATATTTATTCAGTAAAAGCAAACAATATTGCTCATGACAAACAACCAGAAAATTGCTCACAAAGATGAGAAAATATTACCTAGAATATTGTAGTATACAAAAGCAGACTTTGTAATGTGTTTTTAATATACTTTGTAATACGAAATAATCTAATGATAAAAAAACTACAGAACTGCCTGTGGCAACGCCAATTCCAAGTAAAATTCTTCATACGCGAAGGTGGCGGATTTGAATACCTACCTCAACTATCAACTTGATGTTAAAATGTATGGATTATTCGAAATATCCGACATCATCTTCACCTGCTACAGATGCTACCCGATGTATGTATGCACAAATGAATGCCATATAAAATATCTACATTATAGCTGGTGGTAAATAAATATGAAACCAGACTAAAAAAGCGTCTGCATATGCGAATACTTACATGTGGATGTAATAAATAGGCCCTTAGAGATACTGTCGTAGAATATACCACTACAATCACAATATATTTGAAAATGTAAACATTCTTAGATTCGATGATAAGTGGAGTGAACAGAATTATTATTTATTTTTCTGATTTGTACGTGTGGTGAAGCAGAAATCGAAACATACATAAGTACATTGAATTTTAATGGAAATGCAGTTTGAATAATTTTTTGTATCGTAGTGTAACAAAATGTTATATTTATAACTTTATTTACTGTCAAGACTATTATTGCATTACGTGACAGCCATTATTTATTCTACAATTGTGACAGCCACTTGTCAAACGTTTGACAACAACAAAGTTTGCTTCTAGCTTCGACATAACGGCTATTTGCATCTCTCTCGTTCATAGTCAAATCTGATGACGGTTTTTTTTGGGTCTCTTTATAATTGTCATTAATATCGATGTTTTTAATGAGAATTGAAACAAAATATGTGTAACCAAACATTTTCATAAAGGTTAAACATTTTTTATTTAGGAGCACTATGTTACATTTCGAAATTTGATGAATCTTTTCGGCAAATGTTCTATTTTATATGAAAAATTAACCTGTGGTTTTTATTATATCTAGGTACTATTTTTTAAGATATGTAATTAAAAGTTATACCTAAATTTGTCGAAGCAGAACAAAATATAGTATATATTTTTTTTGTTTCTTTTACTTTTTCTGTTTTCTGTATACTGTTTTTTTTTTCAAATTACAATTACATAAAACAACATTTTTTCAAATAACATTTAAAAAAAAAAGATAGTAAAAAGTTGCCCTCCTATTAATTTCGAAAATAATATTTATCCGGTTCTGCCTCAAACAAAAGGTTGTACACCGTAATTTTAAATACAAAACATTTAGGATCAGAAAATACCATAAAAATAATTTATGCACCAAAATAAAAGTTATAAACATACGGTTTGTTTTTCTATTGTGTTTCGAATTTACCTGTCGTTTAAATTTAGCCGGATAAAATAAATGCTGTTTTAGAAATTAATAAGGTGTTTTTTTTTATTTTATTAAAAAATAGAATTTGGAAGAAAGGTTTGTTTTGAACAGTTCCACACACTAAGAAAAAATATGACTCACCTAAGGAATCACCTAAATTGAGTTTACACTACCATGAGACTACTGGCCAGGCTCTAGCTTAGGCATGAAAATGGATATCGATTTCAAATTTTGAAGATGTACCTATATTAGTTAAATCGACAGAACATTTTAGCATAAAACCAATGGTATTAGAGCTATAGAATATTATACATGAAAGTTAGTTAGAATTTTCTGGAAAATGTAATAATATACAGTGTTTCATATAAAAGAAAGTCAAACTGGAGGTGATAATCAATTATTTTTATGTTGAAATTTTGCACAGAATTAAATAATATAAATCCCCAAAATTTGAAATCGATATTTATATTCATGACTAAACTAAAGCCTGGCTACTAATCTTGTGGTCACCCGGTACAGAGTACCTAGAACTACAGCACAATAATACTACGAACACGTAGTATTTATTTAAACAATTGTCTCCAAAGGCATAATGAAATAAGTAGGTATGAAAAGGTTACTAGACGTTTGATGGACAAGGAACACTATTGATTAACAAGATTATTTGATACATACAGAAGTAAATAAACGTGCATTAGTTCTACTGTATAGGTCTTTATTACCATACATTTAATATATCTTTATTAGCCATTTTAGCCAGTTTTAATTTATTTGGTAATATGGCTTGTGCACAAATTTTGTATGCAAGTGTACCTCGACACTTATAGCGCATTTTGCACGTTAAATGTCTTGAGTAACCGACTATGACTTGTCTATGTTCTATCCTATAAATTTTATTTTCTATTTCCAGCTCGCAGATGGTGACAAAGTAGAACCCAAAGCCTATCACCATGACAGAAATTTAGCCGAAAATCGCTCTCCAAACGAAAACGAAATTCCCCAAGAGGCGCTAACGACAGAAGTAGCGTCGGCAACAGCGACTATAAAGCCGCCTACGACCGTGTTGGACGACATTTTCATTAGTGTAAAGACTACCAAAAACTATCACAATAAGCGACTTCCTATTATCCTCAAGACTTGGTTCCAGCTTGCGAAGAAACAGGTAAAATTTTTAGTCTTTAAGGAGTCGGTATTGTCATCTATATTAAAAAATACATACATGTGTCCTATACACAAATAGATCAACTTAATTACTACCGAATAAAGTGTAGGTAGGTACATACGTCGATTTTCTTTCTCACGAATTCATCCCAGTTCTAATTATTATTTTTTTTACTTCACTTATATTTATTAATATCCTTGAATTTTTTCAAGTTTTTTCACATTTTTGATAATTTACGAGATTATATCACCTAATGGGGATCTTACGCCACACATAGGCTCCTAAATATTAAAACATAAAATATTAGATGGTGAATTTTTTTGTTTATCTTACATTTTGGCAAAACAAATCCATTACCTTTTGTCAAAGAGTAAAAAGAACTTGTAATATTCCATCCCAAAAAAATGTTTTTTTGAAGCGAAGTTTTTTGTCGGTTGAAGCCGAAATCTACCTTTTGAAACACCCAAACCTAACGACACCGTCAATTACACAGGTCTACAAAAAAAAAGTTCTGTCTTTGCAATCAGACTCATCATTTCCTATGTATTTTGATGCACTGAAGCCAAATTTGCCAAAAAAATTTCTACCGCATCAATTTTTGCTCTCCATCCCCATATAACCCCCATACTCTTATAGAGGAAATTAAAAAAAATATTATTTTTGGGTTTTTTGGGTCGCTGATCACGAATCTGAAGTCAAGAATAAATTTCGACTTAATGCAGGTTTCAACAAGCTGTCAAATTTCACTAAACAGTAAAACGTTGATATTAAATGCATGTTATTAAATTTTTTGGGTTGCTGATTACAATTCTGAAATCAAAAATGAATTATTTCAAAAATCATTTTTGACTATTGAAATACAGGATGAGGCGTAGCACAGCAAGTGACGGAGGCCGATCATTGATTTTAGACGGGGTAACGCCACTCTAGCGGCTGAAAAAAGGCCCATTTTTAATAATTTATTGTAAGATTATGGTAAAAGGAATCGAATTTCTTTTTTATCAGTTTATTTGACATGTATTAAGGTGTGAAAAAAAATTTGGTATTAACATTTTGGTACAAAATGGCGGCTACATAACCAATCTTTGAAATCATGTTTTTTAAAAGGCCTTGGCGGGAAAAAGGATTTCTCCGAAGCTATGAGACCTGGAACAAAAAGTAAAAAAAGTTTCATAATCTACATACAATTGCCTAAAGAAGTACGTAGGGATTTGTTTTTAAATTGATGTTTGTGCAAATGGCGCACTTATGAAGAAAAAACTCGATTTTCGGCCAAAAAAAAACGCATTAAATTGTTTATAACAAAAAAAATTTACATTCAAACAAAAAACGGCTACTTACTTCTTTAGATAATGTTATTTTAAAGCTTCAGTTAAAATTTCAAGAAGATCGATGCAATAGCGCCCGAGTTATCTTTTCTCCCAGGTAAAAAAAGGGATTTTGAGAAAATCGCGTTTAAAGTTTTACGTGCACTAAAATTCTTAAATTTTTACAGCAGTACTAGACTCATACATACTCGTTTATTATAATTACGCACTCTAGTGGACTCTGAGAGACTCTGGAACACCTTTTGAAAAGTGAAAGTAGGATAAAATCGAGCGTGCCGCCTGGACCTTACCGCAGCGCCCAACGCACGCTCAGAGACGCTGCGGCAAAATCAAAAACTTATGGTGAAAAAAAATTTTTTTTTCACCATAAGATTAATTGATATCATTTTTAAGGGTCTAAAGCGTTGTTTAAGCCGAAAAAATAAAAAACCTTGAATTGAATTGAAAATAAAAAACTAATTGACCACAACGTTATTAATTTTCTACAAACACAAATTCACAATGTAGCTGGCCTGCCTATTGGAGGTGAGGGACGCCCTCACCTCTACGCTTCCATTTAATTTATAAATAACATGACTTCCGGTCGGTGGCGCGCTCCAAACAAATCAGGCCTCATTCGAGGGGATGTACCGTGGGTAACTAGTCGAATAACAAAAATAGCGCCTAATATATTAAAAGATCAAGTGGTCTTCGACACATTCACCCGATCAAAACGACAACAAAACCCGCCATCCGCAACAAAAGCACAAAAATAATGACGCATGCTAAACGCGTGCATACCCGTGGGAAAGAGCGATCCCCTTTTCTACCACCGGCTATCGAAAGGGGGGCCGCCGTGTGCCAGTGACATGGAAGCGTGGGTACATCGTGGGAGGAAATACTGCATATTGAGTGGATGATACAAACTGATATGTATTAAAGAAGAACCGATTATTAAAACTTTCTTTACACAATTTTATATCTTGGATATACACGTGTCGATGATATAGAGACGGATCCAAAACTGATCAATTTTAGATTAACATCGATGAAGTAAATAGAAGTGATAGCTTGACTTCATCTTAACAAATTCTAAAACTCTCGATTATGTTACAGAAGCTCCTGTCCAATAAGATTATCTTTAATCATAACGACAACTACTCACTAGCTTACTATGTATTAACATCAAGAGACGCAGTCTGTATGCATGTGTGACATTGGCGAAAAGAAATCTAAATTTATTTTTGCACAAATACATCTAGCTAAAATCTCGACGTTTCAAGTTTAGTCAAAAAATATACCCTCTCTATGCCTGTTTGTTTATTTGTCTATTTACTTGCCTGTCCTTGATAATTAACCTTTTCTATATACATGATCTCTTCTCGACTTTTGTGTACAAGATTTAGGTATTTAGGAAGATTTAATTTATAATTTATCGTAAATAATTGGAATTAAATATAGGGAAATAGAATTATGTGACACAATTTATGTTTTATTCGTATTTCATAAATACGCACATCCATATGTTTTAAATTTCTATTTAAATTCTATTATCCAAAAACATAAATTCTATTATCCAAATGTGAGAGAAGGTTCATTAAGTGAGACAGATGCATAAGTTGCCATGACTTTAGACAAAATAAGAACGAACTGTTCCCATTCGTTCTTGGTTTCCGCGGTGCGGGCCCTTGGTTCGCTTTGAAATAGGAGGGTACAATATGGGGACCCGCTGAATGGGACATGTTAGGTGTGGCAATTAAATATATGTATTCTGTCCTTCACTTAGATCGTACTTTTTTTCTCTTTCTTGGCTCGTTACTAATTGAAGAATACATACGGCATATCTGTACAAGTAATTAACATTTAATAAAATCGAAAATCGTTATTCAATATTCGTTCAAGATTTGCAGATACGATTTTGTATATAGTTTTTTGTATTCTATTGCGAACACAGTATTTTATGTTTGATCTTAATGTATAATCGAAAAGTTACATTATTTGTTACTGAATAGTTTCCCCGTGCGTATACACATATTGGACTACGCCACTGATTCGTAACCCTTGTCATAGACTGTGGAGCGGAACAATATGTTCTATATCACCCGTGTCTATCGCTGGCATAACAAAAAGTTAGAAAATCACTCCCACGGGTGCAATTACGTGTGGTCGGTGTCCATGTTATAAGGATCTAATTAGGAATGTCACTAGATACACTCTTAGCGAAAATCGTTCACCCTTGTATTATCGATTTTACACATGTCAAATACCAATCCATGTATTTCAAAAATGTATATACATTTCTACATTTTTTACAATCTACATTATTTTTTACAGATAATTACAAATGAAAACAAAAACCAAAACTTAAAACACACCCTTCTTTGTTTTGTGTTCAAAAATTATGTCACAATAAAATTGTCCACTGGAAAAATATATGTATGTGTTTGGTTGCATTGTCTTTAGTAGTAATATTGCAAAATATTGAACTCTTTGGCTTTGGCACGTTGGCCTTTTATACCGATGCGTTGAATCTGCAATTTGTTTTTGTGTACATTCAATGTAAGTCTCGTTCTATCCGTCGTAAATTATTGGTTCTAGCCCTTCTTTGTTTGGAATATTGTGTTTTTAACTTGCTTTCTAAATTTTTCCTAAATTTTAATATCCGAATGTCGAGGAAGATGTCATATGATGTGTGGAATTATAAATTAACCACCGGCTTAGTTTGATGGCCTTTGGATATTTGGAATCATTTTATTTTTCGGCATTTACTTTAAGTATATATTTTGTAAAGGAATATTTAAATTCCATCCCTATTCCCATGATTCCGTCAATAATTTTAAATACATTTGATAATATCCTTCTATCAGCGAGAATATTTTAATTCTTTTTTTAAGATTTTAATTATTGGAAAAACGTACGTACGTACTTACTTATGTAAATACTTACTGACGAGGTTAGTTAATGGAATTGTAACGGCGACAGGAAAAATGTGTAAAGAAAACCTAATAGACAATTAAAACAATGGTGTGGGGTTGTATATTGGCAGCACGAGTGGGCAAGTCAACCTTGCCCACTTTTATTGACGTCTCATGGGAAAGTGGAAAGTGGTAGGGTATTTAGTTTTTCTAAAATGAAATATGAAGCAAAATAGCGAAAAATTTGGCATTTAAAACATTTTTGAATTTCACCAATATAATGATTCCAAACATGAGGCTATCAAACTGAGACCATGGTTTGATTATAATTGCCCACATTGCCTAGACAGCTACATCTCCTAACTAGTTTCAGTATTTGAATGTTATTGTAAATAATGATTTATGAAAAAAAAATACAAAGGAAGTTAGAAAATACAATATTTCAAATAAACCTATTAAGAAGACCTAAAACAAGTAATTCAGGGTGAATGAAACCAGATTTTCTTTAAATGTACAAAAAATACATCACAGTCTATGCCTAACCAGTAAAATTCAATAAGAAATTGTTACTATTAAATAAAATGAAGCCAAAAATAGAGATACATGTTTCTACTGGACGACTTTTTACTGTGACATCCTTTTAGAAAACAAAAGAAAGAAGGTTGTGGTTTAAGTTTTGGTTTTTGTTTTCTTTTGTAAGTATTTGTAAAAAAATTATGGACAAATGTTAATAGAAAAATTAATATAACAAGTTAAATAAGTAAAAAGAAAACAAAAGAGCACTTATCAATACATAGTAGCTGTTTCAGAATCATAGAAATAATTAGTAATGACAATTTTTTTAAATAAGAATAATAATTTAATAGAATAATCTTTAGATACAATATAATAATATAGCATTTTCGCACGTTTTAGTGAATACATTTGTGAAAATATAAAATTTCTGTGAAATCATAGGCATTTTATTTTCAACGTTACAGTTATACATACATTTTCTAATGTAATGTAAAATTTGTATGCAGTCGTTTGTAAATAATACTGGTTTTAACAAAACCAACACTAAAAATAGAGAATTGTCGTTTTAAAAAAATGAGGATGACGTCATCTGTCAAAAAAGAGTAAGGATATAAGCGAAAGGTGATATGAAAGTCAAATACTTATGCATTTTCTGTTTTTTTGTAAAACTTGCCTGTTTTATTGTATTTTTTACAGTGATTTTCCGCTCTCTGTATTTACCTATAAAATAAACATATAATATAATAAAATTCACATATAAAAATTTTGTGGTGCAGAAGCTTTAATAAAATTTAATTACCTACATATTTTTTATATATGTATGTGGTATAACATTTTTTCCTATAATGTAATACAACCCCATTATAAAATTTTGGTTGGCACAGGACCATAAATCGTCCAGCTCTCCACTTACATGCGTATGCTTGTATTGGTAAAAAATGTCATCCGACGTATTGGTAATTTTTTACATTAATCAACTCTGACTTAGGAGCGTTTGTCATCTGATTTATTATCCGAATCATATTTTAAATAACAAAAACGTTTAGATTAAATATAATACGTTGTAATACTACAGTCCCAAAGGCCACTAACAAGACCCTGTGGAAGTTAAACTGGCGTATAAAAGTCGAGACCTTCGAAAGAAACCTATTAATTATGGTGATATATCACTTTTAGTGTCAATGCGTTATTCGATACTTTTGATTGTAATACAGTTCCGCTAGATAAGGCTGGATAGTACCTAATAGGACTGAGCGATAGGTCTAAGATGCAGTATTTACTTTACCCTTAAATTTTTGAGATTAAATAAAGGTTATTTTTATAATTTGCTTATCTTGGGGGTAGGCATCCTCAATAAAAAGCTTGCTTTTAAACCAGGTACCGGAGTGTCTGTTAATATTTGAGATTAGACCCTGAAAGATGCAAACACAGATTATGGAAATATGATATTTTAGTATGCGGTTAGGTTTTGCTAGCGGTATCCTGTAGTGACGCAAATTAACTAATGTGCATAGGCGTCGGTCAGCGATTTTTAAATTCGAGAAAAAGTCGACCACATACCAAAATTGAATAAAACGTACAGGGTGCTTCACGGCAAATAGCTCCTTTTTTTAAACTTTATTTTATTTATTTTAAACGAATTTTTTGAGAAAACTATAAATAACATAGAACTGAGAAATATTTGAGGGATATCAGCCGGGTTTTCGGTAATGGTCTGAAATAATGAAAACACTTTTAAAATAATGCCGCATTCGTTAGTTTAAAAGACGCGATATATTTTTTGTGCCATATTTAGTTTCGTTATTAATTTCAAGTTATTTTAACAACAATAGCCCATATCTAAAATGAACAGTTTTCGAGATATATCAATTTTGATAATAAAAAAAAATGAAATTGCAAACCCAAAGAAAAATAAGTGTATATAACCATCGCAGTGCGTTGTGTAAAACTTTCTCTTTGGTTGTCACTTATTTTAAATAAAATGTACTATGTTTGTGCCAATGTCCGTGACTTATACGACACTAATAACAACATTGATGTAAGTAAAAATTGATAATTGCTTTGTTTAATAATTCTAATACCATTTAATTATACATATTATGTATATAAAATTGTAGAAAGCCTCGAAGAAGGAGACACTTGTACATCTCCTAATATTGGCAAAAAAAATAGTTGTTAATTCCCGGACCTAAAATACCACAAACCAAAACTGATACACTATATTTTATTATTCATTTAGTTTCTTTTCTTAATCATACATACTTTTTTAGACATACTACACCAAAAATGCATGGTTTCCGAGTTATATCAAATTATTTATCAATGGTTAGATGAACAAATTCATAATTTCAACTCAATCTTTATCCTTATACATATGTATATTAAAACATTATATTTTCTTAGGTTAGGATATACTACTTATTGTAAAAATTATCAGTAATTTCTCTTTCAATAAGTATCTTTCCCACGTATGATCTGTTTACTATCTGCCTACATATTATATTGTATCGACTTTTTTAAGGATACTTTGTTTATTCAGAATGAGTCAGTTTGCAAATACTATAGTTAAGTTAACCATGCACATAGGTACATATATTTGTATGTACGTATGTACGTATATATGTATTTATGTATGTATGGATATGTATGTATTTATTTATTCCAATATTTACAATTATAAATAAAATATATTATAGATAAAATTGTTATTCCTTGGCAATTACCTTTATAATGGAAATATTTCTAACACCGATGTTCGTTTTTGTGAAATCTCTTTTCTATATCATAAAAATGATTTTACGTGATAATTTCAACAATCAACGCAAATGAAAATACTTAGACAACATAAATGAAATAAAGACAACATCAATTATTTATTATATTTAATAAATCTTAAATACTTGCGTAATCCACTGCACTGCCAAAGAATACTCGTATTAATACCAAATGTGTGTATAGAGGGTACGTACATAGATATGTAGTTACTTCGTTTCATTCAGTATCTTTGCAGTTAGCTTATGAATACAATGTTCAGATTTTCTGTTTGGTGATCTTATCTGGGTTCAGACGTGAGCAGAAGGATTAACTGTGTCTGAGTGTGCCTGGAATGCCTAATTCGACTGTGGTGGAAACCGTATTGATTCGTTGTATTTTATATGATATTTTGTAATAAATAGATAATGTAATTTTTGGGAATACATACGTACATATCTTTGGATTAGCAATGGTTTTAAGACAGTGAATCTTTTTAAAAATCAAGAATATCTAGATAGCTTTCTTGAAGAGACTACTTTTCTATTTGTAAAGGAACTTTGGTGTGTCATAATAGTCATAGGCTCCTTGACCAACATCAAGTTCATTACATACATACATGCAGGTACATAATATGTACATTACATACACGCTGTCAATTTGAAAACGATCAGTATTTAGTTAATATTGCCTAAACTGATGACAGTATCAAAATTTGGCGAAACACGTCAATTTATATTTCAAGGGGGACAACTTTTTGAGGCATTTGTTGTCGTATTACTTTCAACCCCTAACCCACAGGGCACCTACCCCTAAAATTTTAAATGGCAACCCCTATTTCTTTTGCCATTATTGAGTTTCTTGTACAATTCTAGATAAGTCCCGTATTTCTTTTTTGTCAAAATTGAGGTAGTTAACCTCATGAATGTGTGAAATGTATTTAATTTCTAAACTTTTAAAAGTATGATAATGAAATACTCAAATTCTTACCTCTATAATTACTTTATTAACTGTTAAAAATGGGTTTCATTGTTTTCCAAGCACAAGTACAGCCGATATTCAAACTGTTCGCGGACGTGTTGAAGAGTTTCAGGTAAAATAGCCCTAAATTCCTGTTCTGCAAAATTCTTTGCTGCAGTTGTTCAATTGAATCTGGTTGAGTTTTGAATACAACTGATTTCAAGTGACCCCATAGGAAGAAATCGAGAGGTGTCAGATCTGGTGACCTAGGTGGCCATTCAATAGGTCCTCTCCTACCAATCCACTGCTCCGGATAATGATTATCCAACCACTTTCTTACTGGGCGTACATAATGAGGAGGTGCTCCATCCTGTTGGAAGTGCAGCAAATGTTCATCTAGAGCAAGATTTCCATTGGCGTCTCTTTGATTTTCCACCTCATGAATTATAAGAGGCTCTATAGCTCTGTCTAACATTTCGGCATAAATTTCACCATTTAGTTCACCACGAGGTTCGAAGACGGCCAAAAAATTTAAATTATTTAGTGTTTTGTAGCGTGAAATGTAAATAATAAACGAAAGAATTTGGTACCTAGTTTTTCAACAAATATTTTTAAACGAATGGATGTGACTGACACGACGGGTCAGTGAATGTAACCCTTTTAAAAAGTTGCATTATGTCAATTTAGAAAATAAATACATTTCACACATTCGTGAGGTTAAGTACTTCAATTTTGAAAAAAAAAATAATGAAATTTATCTAGAATAGTACAAGAAACTCAAAAATGCCAAAAGAAATAGGGGTTGCCATTTAAAATTTTAGGTGTAGGTGCCCTGGAGGTTAAGGGTTGAAATTAATACGACAAAAAATGCCTCAAAAAGCTGTCCCCCTTAATATGTAAATTGACGTGTTTCGCCAAATTTTGATACTGTCATTAGTTTAGGCAATATTAAATGCTGTTCGTTTTCAAATTAACACCGTGTATATATATGTAGGTACATCAATTAGTTATTATTTAATAATATACATACAATCTTGTGAAATAAATAGGTGACAATTAAATTGTATTAATCTGGATATATACATACATACTTGGTATATATGACGTCAACCAGTGTATTCTGTTTTATGGGTTATGGAGTGGGTACTGGAACCTTCGGCGTAGAAACAAAAAACTGGATGTTTTCCACGAAACACTACTACACTTTTTCTCGACGCGCGTTTCACCAACCAAGTTGGCATCTTCAGGGAAGATTAAGGAGAAGATTAAAGATTAAAACTGAAGAAGATTTTAATCTTTAATGATGGCTTCAGCCATCATTAAAGATAAAGTGTAGTAGTTCGGTGTTTCGTGGAAAACGTCCAGTTTTTTATGGGTTCATTTATAGGCAAAATTAAATCGTTTACATATTCTATACACTGTACACATTGCGCAAATAGAAACTGATAACTAGAGATCGCCAAAATGAGGGTCATTACAGGGTCGCACTAGCCCATACTACCACATATGTATAATAAATATATATCGCGGACATGAGGATCATAGCATATTGGACCACGCGGTTGGGAGGGACAAACATGTGTCGTGAGTTTGATTGGTTGATGTGGGAGAAGGCTCCATATTTTAAACAATTGCTGATCGGTTAGAGTGACTTCTTCTTCAGGTTAAAAAATATTTTGGTGACTTAAATTTATCTGTTAGAAGTAGAATCATTTACAATTTAACAAATTTTTCAAATCGAGAAAAGTCCGATAGATTTTCAGTCTAAAACCGGTTAAAATTATTACTGAATACACCACATAGCACTAGCTACATTCCAGATTTGTATTTAAAGCATCTAGAATTGGTATTGAACAGTTTACCCTACGTAGTTTAGAATATCTGTGTTGTGTTAGTTGGGCGGGTTACATCTGACATACAGCTTCTGACAAACAGCAAGGAATTGTGTTCTATCCATTACATTCCTGCGCCGTTCAACTTTGTGAACAAGCATTTATACATAAGTTAATGCACCGGTTTATTATACATAGGTAGTTATGTGGGCTAGTACGACCCTGTAATGTAGTACTTTGGCGATCTCTACTGATACGAAATATATTGTTTACTTGCAATGTTGACATTATTAGTAGTAGCTTAAACACATTAATGTGTCTGTGTTTAGCCATTAGAATTGAGAGATAATAGCGACAATTATTGCAGTGAGGAGTGAAATATAAAATTCCCTTAACATTGTTTTTGACAAAAAAATTTCATCCAAGACAAAAAAGTCTTTTACCCAAGTAAAATTACTTTCTATCCCAATTAAATTTGTTTTAACTTGTGTTAGAACACTTGCATACTAAAGGTTCCAAAATAAATTCAACTCCAAAGTTTTAGTACAAAATTGTGGAACTTGGGCATTTTAACCAGTCAGTAAAACGATTTATCTTTATTGGTATAAGCAAAAAGCCGTTAATCCAAAGTGAGGACAGAAGAAAACTTTACAATTGCGAGACAAGCGATAACGGACAAACCAAGCTGACAAACCAAGACTGGGTCAACAAGTGGAATTCTGAAAACCGATCTGTAGCTCTACCCATATCCTCGGTAATGCATACATACATATACTCTATTTCCATTCTAAATTGAAAATAGGTAGAAAAAAGCAAGGTTGTCAGATATATTTTCTAAAATTGCTAAGCTCACTATACAAGTATACTTCATACTTCAGTAAACTGTTAGTTCGTGACGTTCTTAGAAAGCTAGTTTGGACATATTAAAAAAAAGTACATAGATATAAATTTATTAGTTAGCATTAAAATAAAGCGTTTAAAATTGCTGGAAAAATAATTATAAATTAAAACAACTTTATGTATGTTACTATACTTAAGGAAATTTTGAAGAGCCGGCAACGCTTCGCTGTCTGGTTGGAAATCGCTAGCCGGTTATCCATTAGACTACACACCGGCCAACGATCCAAAACACTTTTGCGCTTCGCATCCAATACATTTCTTAAATATTTATTCGGTCCACTGTGCCATAAAATGTTTACGATGTCTTTAAAATGATTTACGACTTTAGGAATTAGGAACTTAAACTACTTGTTTAAGACGCCAGTGACGTGTATTTCAGCTAGGTTTATTAACACAGACAATTTTTTGAGATTGTCTGGATAAATGAGCATTATTTACAGCAAATTATATTACAAATATTAAGAGTTTTGTTCAGGCTAATTTTAATCTCCTATATTGATTTGAATAGGAAAAAAATATTTCACAATTTTCGAATTTATAAAAGATATATGCACGCCCATGGAATCATAAAGTTGCACCGCTTTTTTTGTTCCCCAGGCGTATTTATCATTTTCAATTAAAATTAGAAGGACTATACATATGTATTTAAATCCTTAACCTTTAGAGTACCGCGATTTAGAGTTCGTGATTCCCCTCAGAAAATGCATAAGAAAGATATTATGGACTGATCATAGACAAATTGTTGACTAGAGGTTGAGCCAGTATATTGTATCCTGCCTGGAACGGCCGGAAGTAAAGCAACATGTTTTCAAATAAGGCAATCTTCGGTGACAATCGGTGACAATATTATAATCCACGGTTAATTTTAGTCTTGGATATACAAGTCACCGATGATTGGTGATTTATGTACAGGGTGAGTTCGTAAGAATTCCCATCTTCTTCATTATATTAAAAGCTACGAAAATATTTTTTTCAAAGGTAACTTTTTTTCTGAAATTTCTAGACTATGCTATTAGCAAAACAATTGAAACAAAAATATAGCAGTAGTGCAACTAACATTTTTTTTAACGGAGCACCCTATATTTTTTGTATTTGTCTAAATACGCTTGTTTCTCTGATTATAAATATATAATATTATATCGGACATTCTTCCACAGGTGTTTGAAATATACATAGAATATATGTTTAAAATAAAATATTAGGGAATAAAATGTAATTTATTGTAAGAGGTTGATAGCTACTTCTTTGTCAAAAATAAACACAAAATTTGCTGTGTTAGTTCTTCATTGATTGTCTGTGCAACACGCGTTTTAAGTAATTATTAATTATTTGTCTGACATATTTTTGTAAATGACGATTATTAGTATTAGGTTACCCCTGAAAAAAATATTTCTGTCGCTCTCAAAGTAACGGTGAAAAGGGGGGGGGGGGGGGGGTAATTTACACGAACTCACCTTGTACATATATATTATGTAAATAACTGCATCTTTATGCTCGGTCAAGTTTCTTTTTTATATAAAATATATTCTTTTTCAAATACGTTTTTATTTTTTTTCGTACGCCACTGGCTCGAGACACTTAATGGATTTCGTAAGCAGTAGGCTAGGGCCCTCGCTCCCTTTCGCTTGTTATTTTATGAAAGGTAACCGCCTGACTGCCATATAAAAATAACAGAATTTGTGTACTCAATCCTCTAGTGCGGTTTATAGAAATATTTGAACATGGCGTTTGGTGATAATTAGAATTTTAAATAGAGTTCTTGTCAAAACAGATCTTTTTTCTGTGAGGGAAGGGTCCCCTGCATTTTCTACTCGTTCGGTCGCACCGAACCTTTTACACGTTGATATCGATGAAAATCAGGCATACCAGTTTAACTAGAGTCCCTAAAATGTATTTTGTCAATCACGTGACCACTGGAATGGCAGGGAATTAAAAAAAATGGCAGGTAATTTAAAAAAAATGGCAGGTAATTATATGGACGGGTGATCAGTTGAGCAATTAAAAACGTGATTGTACAACCTCGATAATCCGAAAATGCGTTAGTCGAACCTCCGATAATCCGAACAGTGGGCGCTTCGAGTCATAATCCGAACAAACCTTGATTATCCGAACATCGTACTGTTTTAAGGCTGTTAGGGATTTTAACTAGGATAATAATGTATACAGACTAAGTGCATTAAAGTTTGCTTTACACTGATTAAAAAAATATAGTATAAAACATAAAATCAAACATTAAAATTTGTGGAATAGGAAACTTTTCAACTGAACCTTTCAAATGTGGTCTGAGTTTATTTTAACTGCATTACGTACAGTAACATAATGCAATTAAATTGCATTATGCACTGTATTTTCTAATGTGACATACTTCAGAATGTTCAAATGATTCATACTTATCTGATCAATCTTCTTATAAATAAAACTTACATAAAATATAATAAATAACTCAGCTGATACTCCGAAACCCTTTGCAATAATTAGTTCGGCTTATCGAGGTTGTACTGTATGTATTTGAAAAAAGTGTTTCGACTTTAATTTTAAACACTTATACAAAGTTTGAAGCATTACTGAACTATGAACTATGATATTATGAACTATTATCAACAAAATAAAACTACAAGCTGTCTTATTGAATGTTATACCAACCACCTTTGCATCTGCAGCGCCTTTAATTAAACAAAAATAGTGAATCATGATAAAAAATAATGAATTAATTTCTTTGCAGATCCGTAACTAAGAAAAAACAGTTTACTATACTAGATGCTTAACTGTTGCAATGGCCTGTATGTAGACGGTTTAAGCACTTTGCAATAGTTTTATGGTGTCAACACATCGCAAAACAAAAAAGTAGCATCTGCAGTTTTTACTGTATGATACTTCAGTATTTTTTCTGCATGCATACAACGAAACCGCCTGATAAATGAAAATTTAAATTTGCTTCTAATAATAAAATTAACAAAAACTAAATAATAACTAAAAGTTATTTTAGGTATTATGAGTTTTTACACTGCGTTTTGGGTAAATCATATGTATTTGATGGAATAATGTCTTCATGGACGAGTTACATACAGTAAGCAACGAAAGTTATCATACACCCACTTTTTGAAGTTTGCTTAAATTCTGATAATTTTTTGTATTACAGCATTGATTTTTTTTTGCTTCTGACACGATTATAGCTTGTGATATTCTGCGTCTAATAAGCCAAAGTTGAAGGCGGTATGTCAATAGTAAACGTCAATAACTTCGAAAATAGTAAATCCCTTTCGAAGTTGTTGGACTCGTATTAAAGGGAAATCTTCAGTGTATCTATTTGACTGAGTCATTTTGAAAAAAAATTCCTAGACACGAATAAAATCTAAAGTTGAACCAAAAATATCACGAAAATTTAAGGCGCATTATCGTGATGCAACATCCAGTTGTTCTTGATGTTTGGTCTCACACGCATAACCCTTTTTCGAAGTTTTTCAGGAACCTCTCTGTAAAAGTGTTGATCACAAGTGAAGGCACAAACTCGTTGTGGACAATTCACAATTCCCTCGCTCTCAAAAATGCAAATCAGTATGTATTTGATCTACGATTTGCTCATTCTTGCTTTTTGGGTCTTGGAGAGCTTGAAGTGTGTCATTCCATGCTTTGGCGCTTGGTTTCTGGATCGTACTCAAATACCCAAGTCTCATTACCAGTAATGACACGTTCCATAAAATGGGGATCACTTTCAATCGATTCCAAAAAATCGGTTTTTGATGATGAAGGCCTTCCGCTGCGTGGTTTATCTTCAATCGACTCTCTTCCTTCTGCGAATGCCTTAAACCATCGAAAAAACACTGCGTAGGCGTTCTCCGTAGGCGTGTTGAAGTTTTGCAAAAGTATCCATTGCGCTGTGTCCAAGTCTGAAGCAAAACCTGATTGCACACCATTGCTCAAAATGAATGTCACTCATTTTTAAAACGTACTAGAAAAATCGGTTTACGAAATAGTCACAAAGAACAAACAAATGACTCTAAGAAGTTCAAACTTGTACTGAAGGTGCCTTACATGTTAACCTACCAAAGTCCCGTCTTCACAGTGCTGCTAGATCGGACGCTACGTTGCCAGTCTCATTACTTAATTTGCACACTTCGTACATACATATTATATGTATGTACACACATACCAAATTGTAAATATTGTAATCTCAATAAAAATGACCTGCAAAAAATGCAAAGATATTCAGTTATTTGCAACCTTTTATATTATCGTTTATTTTGTTGTGTACTCTCACGTTCTCACGATTCCTGTTATCAAAAGGCAAGAGCCAAACTCGATGACTAAGGCTGTGATATGAAACTTCTGCCGAGTTTACTTAATCTAGACGCAATTCTTAATATTGTTTACTTAAATGTAAAGATTGTTGGAGATGAAATACAATATTACAGTGTGCGCATTGTGCAGAATATCAGATGATGGTTGCGTAATTATTTTTATTCTAGGAAAAATTTTGACAGACAATGGTATCAATAACAAAATAAAACGTACCAGTGCCAGTGATATACATAAATACATTATGTAGGCGTTCAATACAAATCAGAAGGAATATTTTAACTTAAACACATACATACATATGTATGTATGTAAATGTACACAAAAAGAAAGCAGTCCTTTGAAACCAATAAATATTGATATGAATATGTGCGGAGTGAGTTTTGAGAGAATTCTTACGATTTTTTCCATAAATGATAAAAACAATTATTTTCAGTCGATAATAAAGGGTTTTATTTGTCCGATAATGCACGAATATTAAACTTTGTAGGACAAAAATCTGAGCGGTTTATATTCATTTGTTTATGTTAGAACACATCTCTGTAACAATTGAGTAGATGTGATATAATATGTATGTATAAAGAAAAAAAGTTTTGAAGGCCTGGTTTATTACTTTTTTCCACTGTGTGGATTTCTTTTTTCGCAAAACTGCCTATGGGGTCTGAAGAATAGTACTCTTCCCTATCAAAATCCATTGTGAATCATTGAAAAGTATTTTTTCACCTCTGAGAAATCAAGCGCTGAATCTAACAAATCCGGCAAGCTTATATACAGGGTGTCCCATTATTAAAGGGCCATAGCGAAACTACAGATCCTTTGTGTAAAAATATTACGATTTAACCAAACCTATCTTAGTCCAAATGTTATTGCTAACCGAGATACAGGTGATTGGTGGTTTTTTAGGGAGATACATTTTAATTTGTCATTCATTTTGGTGTAAATTGTAGAGGGCGCTCTCTGCAGCATTCTGATAACATAAAGAGGTGTGTAAGTTTTTTGCGCCTCAGAATATTTAAGTATATGTAATGTTTTCAGCACTTTTAGGTTAGGATGTCTTGAAAATATGATGCGATAGAGCAATCAATAGGTCAAATATGCGATATGTCAAACTCGGATTCAGAGCGAAAAATTATTTAGGGAATGACCTCTAATATCTTTGTTAGTGACCCCTGTATGTTCGTGTTATTAATAAGAAAAATAATCATATTTTTGTCGGTGTGAAGAAAAAAGAAGACCGTTCCTCCTCATCTTCTTAGACGATTCCATAGCTTAATCAGTAACTCAAGTTTGTCAGTGAAAATATTAAGATGTTTATTTAACATTTTCAATGAATCAAAGGAATCCCGTTTTCACGTAGTGTAGGCGCTCTTTAGCAAACTCGAAAACGGGCCCACGATCGTACGAAGCGTTGATGTTTGTTCTCGATCTTGTACTGTTGGCTTTTCTAATTTGCGACTTGTAAATGTCGTTACTTTTAAAAGAAAACACAGGCGCGTAATAAAAGTGAAAAAAAATCCATAAACACAACCCGTGGGAAACACACAGAAGCCCACTTATAAAAGTAATAGCGAGCGGTGTTGGTACTGACGCACAGACGTGTAGATACTATACATGTGTGCTCACTTGGGAGGGAAACTCCCGACTATATGTCGTGATTTTAATAAATTTAGATCCATTTAGAGGCCGCCCCTAATGTCACTGGTATGCTCATATTTATAACATTTGCCTTCCACTTGTTGCAGGTTTTGTCTTAATTACCAAAAGCCCGTATTGTTCTTATAATCGAATGAAATTATAGTCGTCATTTTTATACATATTATCAATTATAAATGAATATATTTTGGAAAAATAAATTAAGAAAAATATACTGTAATATACAGGGTGATTCAGCTAACCCGTTCATTAAAAGTTTAGGAACTTCCCATTGAGATTTATTTTTGAAAATTTGGAATCAGGGGTTAGCGGGGACGGTCTATTCAAATAAAGTACTTGTGTTTTTCTGACACGTCCAGTTATACCGGAAGTAGCTATCAACTTCCTCATTTTAAATAGAACACCCAGTATATTAATACATTTTTGAATTTCCCTCCTAATTTTAGGTTGAGTTTGTTAACAATTCCCTATACCTATCTTCAGCAGTTTTTGAGATATTTTAATTTTTTGAAAAAAATAGATTTTGTAGTATCCTATTGAAATGCTCGTCACCGATTCAAAACAAAAGTTATAGTAGCAAACTTT
The DNA here is from genome assembly GCA_029963805.1 of Aromia moschata. Taxonomy (NCBI): domain Eukaryota; kingdom Metazoa; phylum Arthropoda; class Insecta; order Coleoptera; family Cerambycidae; genus Aromia; species Aromia moschata. The sequence continues at coordinate 42,274 of JAPWTK010001231.1, forward strand.
GGGCTGCCCTTGGGCGGAATATTGAGGTTTCAGGTGGTATGTAATTTGATGTTTTTATTATTCACAGGGTGTCTAAAAAATCGAGTTCATTCTAACAAATTTCAACTGCTCAAAAGTGAATTATCTTAAATGGAACACCCTGTATTTTATTGTTATATGTGATGGAGAATTGAGTGATCTTTCATTCTGTATTAAGATTCCCTATACCTATCTGCTACCGTTTTCATGCTATCGAGGTATTTTTCTTCGGAACCATAGTTTTCCATTTTATTAAATTACTTTGACAAGCGGGCCATGAAAATAAAAACAATGTATCATTTATATTAATTTTTTTATCATAAACAATGTTACAAAATTATTGAAAAAAAAATCAAGTTCATTTAAATTGGTATACACTCTGTAAATAAAATTACCTTAAAACGAATAAAAGCATATTTTAAACAGTTTGGAACTTACCATAGCCTAAACAATAAAACATATTAAAAATAATAACTAAATATTAACAATTAGGTATAATATTTAGTTATTATTGTTATATTTAGTTGTTTAGTTATTGTTGTTAATATTTAGTTATTATTTTTAATATGTTTTATTGTTTAGGCTATGGTAAGTGCCAAACCGTTGAAAATATGCTTTTATTCATTTAAGGTAATTTTATTTAGAGAGTGTATGTATACCACTTTAAGTGAACTTTATATTTTTTTTCAATAATTTTGTAATATTGTTTATGATAAATAATTAATATAAATGATACACTGTTTTTATTTTCATGGCCCGCTAGTCAGAAGTAATTTAATGAAATGGAAAAGTATGGGTATCGAAGAAAAAATACCAGATAGCAAGAAAACGGTAGCAGATAGGTATAGGGAATCCTAATACATCCAACCAAATACAAAGATCACTCAATTCTCCATCACATAGAGCAATAAAATACAGGGTGTTCCATTTAAGAAAACTCATTTTTGAGTAGTTGAAATTTGTCAGAATTAACTCGATTTTTTAAACACCCTGTAAATAATAAAACATCAAATTACATACCACCTGAAACCTTAATATTTGGTCCAAGGGCAGCCCAAAGTTTGCTACTATAACTTTTGATTTGAATCGGTGACGAGCATTTCAATAGGATACTACAAAAACTTAATTTTTTCAAAAAAATTAAAATATCTCAAAAAACTGTTGAAAATAGGTATAGGGAATTGTTAACAAAGTCAACCCTAAAATTAGGAGGGGAATTCAAAATGTATTGACATACTGAGTTTTCCATTAAAAATAAGGAAGTTGATGGCCACTTCCGGTATAACCGGAAGTGCCAGAAAAACACAAGTACTTTAGTTGAATGGACCGTCCCCGCTAACCCCTGATTCCAAATTTTCAAAAATAAATGTCAATGGGAAGTTCATAAACTTTTAATGAATGGGTGAGCTGAATCACCCTGTATAAAGTGGTAAGGAGACATCCAAAAAACTGCCATCATAGCTGGCTATGAACGAGAGAGATAGAAATAGCGGTCATGTCGAAGTTTTTCGGTTATGTCAAACCTTTGACAAGTGACTGTCACAATTGTAAAATAAATAATGGCTGTCATATAATGCACCAGCTTTGACAATTAAATAAGGTTATAAATTTAAGATAGAATAGAAATGTGTCTTTTTTACCAGGCCAACTTTAATGACGTTTTTTTAAATGGCTCGATATAAAATTCAATAAACAAGGTGATTGACCGAAATCATTCATTAAGAGTATTAGAGCTTACATAAGCTTGTGATATTCGTAAATTTGGACTTCAGCTAATAGGCCTATGAAGAACTTGTTGAAAATACTTTCAGGATGGCCACACTTCCGGTTATACCGGAGATACCACCTACTTCCTTATTTTAAACGAAATGGTGCATTTTTTTATTGCAAATTTCGATTCTACACATTATTTCAGGTCATTTTTTTGAGGTTTCCCTATATCTATCTTTTACCGTTTCTGAGTTATTACGAGTTTTTTGAAATTTTGTATATTAGCACTACTATAACATGTATAATAAATATAATAAATAATACAAATAGTAAATAAATTATCTGTGTTGGTACTGTGGTTAATAGAATCATTAGGCTATGCAACGATTCTTTTATTATTGCTCAATTATCTACAGGGTGTGTCAAATAAATCTTCAATTTAACACAACTTCAAACCAACAAAACTCGATTTACTTAAATACAATGCCCCATATTTTACTTTACACTTTGATGTAGAATTAAATTCTGCGTCGATCTGTATTACCATTCCCAATACTTATCTTTAAGAGTTTTTTTAGTAATTAGAGTTTTCTAAAAATTTGCATAGAAGTAACGTAAAAGCGTTTGCTTATTCAATAGTATGCCATCGAAATGACAGCTGAAAGTAAGAATTGATTGTGATTTGCGAATTCCAAATTAGAAGACCTCCCCAACAAAGTCATAAAGTTGGTATGTTTCTGGAAAATAAAATGTTCGAAGCATCGCAATGCCAGGCATCGTGCGGTATTTCTTTTATACAAGTAAAATTCTAGTATCAAATGGTAGGATGAGAATAATTCCTGTTCACCGTCTGTCATCATCAGAAGCCATAGGTACGGATTTCGACCTTTTTGGGTCTCATCAGGTATATGGTAAGAACATAATACTTTTCGCAGATTACAATTTGTTTTAGCTATTAACGAATAAAATGGAGTAGTCAAGTTATAATGGTCACAGTGCAGTGCACACATACATATAACTAGTCTAGCCTATTTCATAAATTACTATTAGAGGGACCGGAAAGTAATGGCGTTTTTTACATTAAATTCAAATAGATATATTTTTAACAAGTTTTCATTTTTAATCAATAATGTAATCACCCTCGTTATCGGCATCGTTTTTGAACAAAATATCTGGAGATGGCATTTTCGACATCATCCAAATTAAAAAAAAATGTTTGCCACTTAGGAAATGTTGTAGCGACCGGAATAAATGGAAATCGGATGGCGCAGTATCGGGCGAGTGTGGTGGGTGAGGCAATACCTCCCACCCCAGTTCATTAAATTTTTCCAGGGTTCGTCTTACGCAGTGCGGTCTTGCATTACCGTGTTGCACAATAACGCCTTTTCTGTTGACTATTGCTGGGCACTTTTCAATTAAAGATTGATTTACTAGATCCAATTGTTTACAGTAGAGGTCTGCTTTCACAGTTTGTCCAGGTTTACCGGATTACCGGATTACCGGAAAATTACCGGATTTGAACTTAAAAAACCACCTTTGGCATTTACGAACGTCTAATGCACTTGGATAAGCACGCTTTTTTTGGTTGCAACTGCTGCGTTACTACCCTTGTAAAACTCAAAAAGCATATAATGTCGGATATGTACCTCTTCTGGTATTTGGCTGGCCATTTCGCCATAAACTGCAAAAAAAAATAAGATTCAATTATTTACGAGCAAACAAGTCTCTCTAACCTTAAAATGTTTTTGGCACGACTTTGAAGTACATAATGAGCTGATAAATGACAAACGAATATCTATGTACATGCGCAGCAGTGTGGGACAAAATGCAACTTAGCTACTGTAGTTGGGATGTAGTTGCAACTACAGTTACACTAACAAGGAAGGTACTCGGACCCTAACTCTCCGATTTCAAATATTTTTATATATGTTGTAGAACATGAAAAAATAAGAGACCCGTTTTTATGTGCCGTTTTTATGTGCCGAAAAAACATCCTAAGGGGGTGAAAATAACCCCTAAAGTTTACCCCAAAAACACATTTTTTTTTAATATTTCGAATTCAATTCATTTTTTTCGATGAAACAAAATGGACATTGTTCCTTATAAAATGTACTATTAATCCGTTATAATTTCATTATTAAATGATGCAACCCCTATTTTTTAGGGGGTGAAATGCACTTTTTTTTTTGTAATTTTCGATAATGAAAATTTGCAAATTGCTTGAAAAATAATATTCCATTCATTAAATTTTCGTGAAAATTGGGGGGGTTTTTGAGGATGCTGATCACAAATCTGTAGTCGGATTCTGTGAATTCAAAATGGCGGATCCAATATGGCCAACCAATTTTTTTCAAAAACCTGAAATTTTCTTAATGCGACTTAATTTGTATTTATTTATGCAACTAAAATCTTTAATAAGCGACTTTTTTGCGACCTTTATGCGACTAAAATCTTTAATAAGCACGTCCCTAAAACTAATTACGGATATAATTACCCTGGTCGACAGCTCCAGTCACTCGGGCACGTACAGGGCGTTCTTTTAGTTTTCGGCCGAAGGGTCCCACCGAGTATTCTACATTCGCAATAGTCTTATACATTTTTAGATACGTCTCTGTACCGCCAATGCTCACTGAAAAACGTTGGGAATACGATTAATCGGTCTGCCTACTGCGAGCGATGCGCAGTAGGCGATGCGTTTACTTATGATTTTGGCTAGAGAGGTTTTGCTGGTTCTCCTTATGCTGTGATATTTCATTGAAATATCAACAATACAATACAATAATAAAAGTAGTAGTATTTTCCTAATGAAAAAAAAAAATAGTTACTTATCATACGGCTGTATTAAATCGCCTATATTTTTAATAAGCCATATTGTAACATTTGTTTGAAAATAAACAAATCAAAATTTACTTTTATACTTATTAATTTGTTTAAAGAGGTCGTAAGCAATTAATATTCTATTTTATTCTTTTAATGAAAAGAAAACATGTTGATCAGTCGACATGAAACTTGGTACGTTTATTAAATAAGATTAATAGAATACAAAAAAAAATTCCATGAAATTTTCCGCCCTTACAGCGATCGCCATTTTTATTCTTATCAATATTTTTCAATTACCCTACGTCACGTCACGTAATAAAAATTTATTTTTTTCGACAATATCCACTTTGGATGAATTGGATAGGTCGAAAATTATCTGGACTAAGCTGTCAACGCGGTACCAAAAACGGTATTTTACTAGCCACTGGAATTGGAAATTGAAACGTAAAAAAAATTAAGAAAATTTCAGGTTTTTGAAAATAATTGGTCGGCCACATTGGATCCGCCATTTTGAATTCAAAGAATCCGACTACAGATTTGTAATTAGCATCCTCAAAAACCCCCGTATACCAATTTTCACGAAAATATAATGCCTGGAATAATTTAATTGTGTTAGGGGTGGTTCACCCCTTTTTGGTGGTATTTTTTAAGGAAAATGCCGAAACACAAACTTTATTTTGGCGTCATGTATACAAAAATATTATTTTTCAAGCAATTTGCGAATTTTTATTATCGAAAATTACAAAAAAATTACATTTCACCCCCTAAAAAATAGGGGTTGCAACATTTAATAATCAAATCATAACGGATTAATAGTACTCTTTATAAGGAACAATGTCCATTTTGTTTCATCGAAAAAAATTAAATTGAATTCGAAATACCTATTTAAGAAAATGTGTTTTTGGGGGTAAACTTTAGGGGTTATTTTCACCCTTTAGAATGTTTTTCGGCACATAAAAAAACGTGTCTCTTATTTTTTCATGTTCTACAACATATATAAAAATCATTGAAATCGGAGAGTTCGGGTCCGAGTACCTTCCTTGTAAGTAGCTTGAAGTTGTTCGCCGCAGCCACTTCGCACGCAGCTACTATGTGGAGGAGCTACAGTAGCTGTAGCTTGAAATAACAGCTACAGCTAGTAGTTGTGAAAAATATAGTTGCGACAGTGGTAGTTATAAGCAGAGAACTACAGCTACTTTTCTTTCGTACTGGAAAAATGTCAGATAAGAGACAAAAGTAGCTGTAGTTGTCCGTTGATCGGTAGGTATAGAACCAATTTCACAAAGCAATTTCAGTGTGAATAGGTTCTACGACAGTTCCCCGCAACCTCAAAATGTTGACCCCCTTGCATGCAATAGCCACATTTTCTTTAAAAAAAAAAAACCTTTCGCTAAAATTTTATTTTGTCAACCAAAAAACTAAATTAATTAATATACATGTCCATTCAGTAGCTAAACAAATAAAAAAATTAATAAACAAATATTAAAAAAACTACATTAAAATTAAAATCCATATAAAAACTAAATAAACAAATAAGGAAAAGAAAGTTCATTGTTTATAAAAAAATTAGACAAACAAAAATGGTTTCAAATTTTAATCACACGTTTTTAATTTTGTGACAAATTTGAATCAATCTTTCATTATTTTTATTGGTTAAAGAAACTTTTCTTGATAATCTTTTAACATTCAATACCCACGATAACTACAATACGTCCTCACAATGTGAAGATGATCTGACACACGAAACTACGAGTAGTATAGTTCGGATATGGTTTGTAATCGACGCGGAAAGCAATGCAAGACTACCTCTCACGAAGTAGCAAATCATTATACCTATACCTATACCTATATTAATCACTATATATATAGTGATTAATGAATAAATGTTCTTCAGATTCAGAGGTACATCATATTTCTGATATCTGCGCGAACAAATTTTTGAAAATTCAAAATTATATTTTCAAGTGTTGCAATACATTTGAAACTACATAACTAATTCACTAATAATCACTAATTCGATAACTCTCCAAACACTCATAACTAATTCGATAACTCCCTTAACATAACTACTTAGCTACTCATGTAGTTAGCTACCGCCCAACACTGATGCGCAGAAAAGACATTAATTTCCGGCCCCCTAATACATATAAGTAAATACATACGAGTATGTCATTTTCCTGCAGTTATTATTATTTACTCTTTCTTCTTTAGATGACTGAATGTTTTTTAGGACATACCAAAATATCTATGTATATTGTAACGATCTATATACGTCCTCATATTGTTCGAGAGATGTGAAAAAAAATCTTACGTCGAGACGTTAAATTACACTAAATCCGATTACATGCTTTCCTACACTATTCGTTCAAACCTACACATTTCCTACTTAACGCCACGAAAATCTAGGAGCAGTTACTTCGAGAAATTAAATTTCCGTGTACTGCGGTTGGCGGTTTCCTGTGGCGGCGACATAATTCACCCTACGCCTCGTTTTCGTTGGTGTGTCTTTATCCTTAAATTAAATAACTGTCACTTCTTTGTTGAACGAACGACATCGACCTCCAGACTGCAATTTCGCGAGTTGATACGCCAACATCGCGGACACCTCTATTGCCGCTGCATGCCAACACTACCGCCATGTCTGGGTAATTTATTTATTTCATTTCATTTATTTCAAAGATAAATGAAGGGGAATTGATAAGTTAACTTCTATCTTGAGTAGACGCCCCTACCGCCTAAACATGAGGTGGGAACCAATCGAGATCAATCGTTAGTGCAGGCGTATGGCACGCATCCAGTTTGTCGGTGGAGCTGTTTGGGTTGAAATTTGAAATACCATTGTATATTTTATTCTGGTCTAGTAACTGATTAGAAAAGTGCGTATTACGAAAGTATAGTAGAAGCACTACATACATTCTTAAAAACAAAAATGGATCTGATCTTTATGAATTTTGTCTTTAAACCGACTAAATATTCGAGTCTTAGTTGCCAAATTTTTATACCTGCCAAACAGGTATTTGGAACAGGTATATGAACCTATCATACCTGTTGTCATAAAACTCTGAATACCTCGACGTAGCATCGGTATCTAGAATTTTCCGATAATTTATTATGTCTTTCTGTTTTAAGATATACATGTCCCTAAATACATGTTCCCATAATACCTGTTTTGAGACAAGTAAGACTCTTATATTTTATCAGACTAAAGGTAAAATTCATTAAGTAACACAAAATTAGCTGTAAGGAAAGACAAGTGTTTAACAAGAGATGAAAAAGTTGCAAAAAGTGTGCTCTGCAAATGATCATACGCCAGTTAAAAAGTAATTTTATTTTTGTATTAAACATCTTACTTTTTTATGGGTAAGTCCTTTTAAGTCTCATTTTTCGTGACCACTGACATTACCACACCTAAATACCGTCGTGTAATAGTTCGCTTCCTAGTACATTTATTCGAATATTCACTATTGTATTCTGAAGTATTTTCTGTGAAATATCGCATTGCAATAATAGTCACCTGTCCGACTCTGTTGCGATTCGCCGGAACTTATCAACATAATATTCCTATTAGATATTTTAAAATTGTTTAAAAGTAATATTAGCTGTTTAACATTGTTTCATGGTGGTTAGGTTGAAAATAGATAACAGTAAATTTTATTATACGCAACGCAGTCTGAAAATTAAATTGGTTTATTTAATTGATCGTACATTAACGCATTTTTATAAATATAGGGTTTTTATAAAGACTTATTATGCAGAGTTACAGTTAGTTTTGGCAATGTTGCTCTTTAGATTTCCGCTAAGAGGGGGGAGGGGGGCGGATTCTTGTACGTAAGTACAACACATTAAAATGGCTTACCGACGGCTATCTGTACCCCGAGACCGAAGGCTTCTTGACTGCCATTCAGGACAGGGTTATAAAAACAAGAAATTACCAGAAGAATATCTTGAGAGACGACGTCGAAGACATATGTAGAAAATGTGGATCTGTCAGCATATCTCGGCAGGCACAACCAACTTGCGAAGATGGTCCATCAACAACTGGCACTCAAGTATGGCCTGTTAGCGACGGCTCCGCCATACTACAAATATAACCCGGAAGATGTGCTGGAAACGGAAGTTGCAGTGTTGTACTGGGATAGGCTAATCATCACCGATCTAACAGTGGACTTCAACCCACCAGATATTGTGCTGATCAACAAGGAACAACGAAGAGGGATCATCATAGACATCGCAGTGCCACTTATCCACAACATTCAGAAGACTGAACGGGAGAAGATCGCGAAGTACGAAAATCTGTCAATCGAGCTGAAGCGCCTATGGAAACTGGAGAAGGCGGAGACGTACACCCTAGTAATACCGGCAAAGGGAGTGATGACGACCAGATTCGCCAGGAATATCGCGGCATTAGGACTGTGTTATAATATTATTAGAAATGGCCAGAAGGCAATATTGTTACAGACTTGCCACATTGTAAGGAAGGTTTTGGGATAGGATGAATTTCCTCCCCTTACCAAAACATTCGAAACATTACAATTACCAAAACATTCGGAACAAATATTGATAATAATATTTTTATTTTTGTAAATTATATTGATTTTATATTTATGTACATCACCAACAAATATCAAAAAACGCCATATATAATAAATTTAAACTTGACATTTTCGATTAAGGAAACGGCCTTGAACTGTTTCATTTACTCTCATCCTTTATAAATTACCTACAAGCAAAATAATTATATTTTTTCGTAAAACTTTTTATTTACTTTTATTCACCTAAGATATTCCGATAAATTTTTTAAGAAATAAGGATAACTAAAACAGAACTTATTTCGTTTTAAATACCAAGATTCCCTTTATAGTTTACGCAAAGTGTTCTATGGATATCTGTAAATAACATTTTTTGATAATTGTTGGTGATATTAATTTGAATATTTCCAATATTTGTTTCTATACGTTAAATCGAAAGATAATATTGATGAAAGTAAGCCGATATTGTTGAGATTTTGCACACTTGTATAATTCATCACTGAACAACTTTTATGAATAACATTTTGATTGTAACTTTGACATAAAAAGCACTTTACTAGTGGGAAAAATGAGTTATTAGTAAACTTCCAAGGCATACTTGAATTTTCGAAAATAAAATGTTGGTACAAATTAGTTTCTATTGAACCCCAATCCGAATGTATCTCCGTTGATCCGGAGATCAGTGTACATATAGTATAATAGGAAAAGAGCAAATGTTCTATTTCTGTTTTATGAAAAAAGAAATAGATTTTCCCATACCTCACCAGGGGCATTTTTAATTGCTATCACATATTAACACATACTGTCGTGTTTATGCCTCGACACATACTTGTTTATTAAATGAAAATAAAGCAGTAACTGGAGCATATCCTCTCCCTGGTTTTCCCAGCGCCCGCCTCTGACTACTATGTCTGTCGTCCGCGTCACCATATGTTTATTATTCGAAGGCAGCGAGTGTACCCCAGAGGGCCATTAATTTTTTTGGTAGCGGCCGAGTGTTGAAAAACACGAAACTTTATGTCTGCCTTCTTTCAAGAACCCCTCCGGGCAATCTCGCCGTAATGATACACTTAAAAAAAATTAAACGTACTTGCACACTGCCGTTTTTTGTCCGTTAATGGACCCGAATCTGTAAATGGTGTAATGGATTTTTTATCTGTTTGTATTTAATTATTATGGGAGCAAAAAGTGGGTCGTCTTGTTCGAGGTGATAATACTGCGTTTGTCAATCGACGGCCTCTTATAAAATTGTAGTTGAATTGTGCAGGAGTTATTGAAGAGTTAAAAAAAGAAGTGGGTCATTAAAGGAAATCTTTGAAAATGTTTTGCTGTATCTAATATATATGTTTTTAGAATAACTATTACTATTATTGCACTGTATAGAAAGGATTGGTCATTTCTTGCCCTCGTGGTGGGATCTATTATCCTCAGTTCAGTAGGTTAAAACAAGTCCAGAAAATGCATTTTGAGTGATCACAAAATATGCTTGAGGTCACGAGAACGTTTTTTTTTTCTTGGGGTTTTTTGATTATTACGTTGCCCTCGAAACAAAACCCACGAATTTTATCGATCTGCGTACCAGGGTTGTAGTTGGTACCAATCGGAGCCCAAAAATGTGCCAAATGAATATTTTCAGAGTATACAGCGTATTTCGGGAGTAGGTAGCCTTTTATGTCAATTTTTGGTATTTTTGAAAAAATATGCTTTTTTTATGATTTTCAGTTTTTGATCAGAAATGGTGGAAATTGCGTAGGAAAGTATACCTAAAATAACGTGTTTGATAGGCGGGTTCTCGAAAAAAATTGACCGGAGGAAAACTTCTAAAAAAAAAAACTATTGAATTCTCGATCTATTGACGTTTGACTAGTTTAAAATATTGTTTCATGCCAAAATCTTCTTTTTTACTGGAGATAGAACTGCAGCCTGTAAACATTTATTTGAATGTGCGGTTACATAATGTTTGTGTATGTATGTAGGGAAAATCCTGGATTTCCATTGTACACATTAATTTCTATTCATGACAGTACATCGTTCCACCATTTTGTCGTTTTTTTGCACAATTTTTTAACTGGATACTTTCTATTAAGAGTTGTTCGATGTTTTGGTAATAAGGTAAGTCTGGAGAACAACTAATCTTGACATCTCCAAACAAACCTTTTCTTCAATCCATTCGGAAGGGTACGTTCTGCAAATGCGAAAATCTCAAAAGTTTTTTGAGAGCCCGCCTATCAAATAGCTAGTTATTAGGTTAAATTATACATTCCTATGTAGCTTACACCACTTTTGAACAAAAACTTAAAATGTTTGAGATATTAAGCAAAATTTTTCTACAAAAGTAATAAAAGTGTCCCACAAAAATACGCTGTACCTCCTATATTTACCATATACCCTAACCTCCAATATGTAGGTACCATAAAAATATGGCACATTTTTGGGATCCGATTGATTCCAACTACCACCCATATTTCGCAGATCGACGAAAAATTCTTGGGTTTGGTTTCGAGTGTGAAATTTAACAAAATTGTAAAAAAAAAAACAAAATGTGCCAAAAACTAGAAAGAAGTTACCCAAAAAACCCATAAATTGACTTTTTGTTGTTGTTGTGATCTACTGAATTGAGGACAATAGGTCCTACCTCAAGGAAAACACGGACATTTTGTTACATAATGTTATTAATGAATAATCTGTCATCTTATGAAAATGTAACATTGGTTGTGGTAACAAAAAACTTTCAGGTTGCATTATTCTTTAAGCAAATTTCACTTTTTGATTTTTACTTCAGAAGGTTTCTAAAGACTGTCTTTAGAAACCTTCTGACGAAGCTGACAGCATGATCAGCAAAACGTCAAGTCAATTTAGACGACCGCGGCAAAACCCGGAAGAAATAACTTCACCAAGTGACGAATAATTGGAATGCAAAGTTTGCTCATTTGATTGGAAACTATGTGTTTGATTCCTGTAAACGTTCAATTAACAACAATAAACTGGATTCGACTACGTAAGTTTTTTGTAAAATAAGTGTAATCAAATTTCAACGATGATTATTATTTAACAGCAAATAATATTATTTAATGTTAAATTTTATTTAATATTAAATAATAATAAATAAGATTATTATTTAATGTTAAATAATAATCATCGTTAATATTTGATTAAACGTAATTAAAAAAAACTTACGTAGTCGAATCCAGTTTATTGTTGTTAATTGAACGTTCACAGGAATCACACACATAGTTTCCATCAAATGAACAAACTTTGCATTCCAATTATTCGTCACTCGCATCACAATTTTATACACACATTTATGTTTCGATTTATTTAAAGGAGATAACAACGATTACCTCGAGGCATGGTTGCAATAAGCTTAGAAAATCTAACTCATTCAATAAAACAGTTGGGAAACGACAAATCACATGTTTTTTTCAAGTTTAGATGCGTATACGGCGCGAACACTGGCACCGCGCGCGGGCGTAACGTCCAACAAAACAGCGTGCAGTTTATTTGCAAACAGCGATCCCAACAATTTTGTTTTTTCTAAATATCTGGAAATAAAGAAAAAGAGAAAATTTTAATAAGTGATGGAGAACATTGAATTCACAGCATTTTTTTATTATAAACAATACTTTTTTTTATTTGTTTAACCATTTTTAAGGTTCTAACAATTTTTTCCAAAAATCTCAATGTCTTTCGAAAAAAAGGTGTCCTATAACATTTTTCGATTAGAGCCTTCCATTTCGAGATAAAAAATTTCTTTTTAATCGCTGCATAAAATTTCATTTGTTCATAACTTTTATAACAATTATTTTTTTAGAAAAAAATTTAGAGTGTAGTACCATGGTACTTTGAAATGCGCCAACTCATTCCAAATTTCGAAATAGTTGGAAAATCCGTGACACGTTTCACAAATTTTTACTCACCTACGTAGCTCATCTGAAATTGAGACATTCACCTTTGTAGTTTCTGATGTTGTTTTGAATGATATAATGGAACCAACTCGAAATGTAGGTGTAGATGGACAGTTTAAAACCTGTACACCCGTTTTACAACACCGTAGTTTGAATAACAGTTTATTTTCAGGACATTGTCTTGAATATGCGAGACATTACATGAAAGTTAATTTGTGAAACTAAACACATAACGCTACAAAATTGAAACTGTGTAGATATATGCTGCAAGTATGTATTTTAATAAACATCAACGGTAAACAGCAATGGAAACGGTATAACATCATATGATATTGCATGTTTAGCCTTTTATGTCTATAATAAATATCCGCAAATCGGTTTGAACCGAATAAAACTATGAACACTATTACATGGTACAACCATTTGCAAAAGCGTGAATGCAACGTAAATGGCTGCAAAAATAAAGGAAACGGACTGGTGTTAGTAAATTAATTTGTTACCTCGGCGTCGTTATGAAATATAAATGATGAGTTAACGTGAAAATTCAGCAGTGCAATTCATCCTGCTTCATTGAATGCAGATTAGTATAATGACGAAATTGGATAATGCAGTTATATGAAACTGGGAAAACCCAAAAAATCCCTACATAAAATCTGTATAAACAAATGTAATGGAATGCACAGATTTAAAAATAATTTTTGAAAATTAGGTGAGAGAAATGCATTATATGCTAATTAATCATAAACAGTTTTACATTTTTTAAGGTAAGATTACACAGCTCCACAAAAAAAATGAAAAAATTAATGATGTTGTAAAAATTGATGATGAAGTAATTGTTTTTGAGGTCGCTGAATTCGAATCTGAGGTCCATTCAACCCCATGTCGTCAAGATTTTCCATAACCACAAAATTTAGACCAAAAACACTTATTACCCCTTGAATTTTAAACCCCATAGCTCCATCATTCCAAAATCCCCAAAAACCCTAAGCCGTTAACCCCCAACCCCTTAACCCAATAACTTAATAAGCCAATAACCCCATAATCTCAAAATGTAAATCAAAAACCCTTATTACCCCTTGAATTTTAAACTCCATAGCCCTCACTGCTGAAAATCATCTATAGAAATCAATAAAAGTATATTTAAAAATCAAACTATAAAAAAAACACCCCGAATAGTGTGAGGCAAGAGGAACACACTCTAAAAAAGCACCCCAAAAGGGAACGAAGCCTACTACGTGTCCGTCGTCGTTCCTGGGTTCGGCTAAACGTAGGCCATTATCCAAAAAAGATCCTCGACCTTATATATCATGAGATCATTGCAGTTATGGTCCAAAAACCTAAGAGAATATTTTGTTACTCAGCTAGATCATCGACCAGGATTTCTTTTTTGGAGCTGTATTATTCGCCGTCAACGAACTTATCTAGCCCAAATTTCGGAAATAAAAAGCGTATTGTGAACTTTGCCACGTTTATCTTGAGGTTATGGGGTTATTGGGTTATTGGGTTGAGGGGTTGGGGTTCAGGGCTTAGGGTTTTTTGGAGTTTTATTTAATTGCATTTCATTATGTACTGTCGACTACCTATGTAGCCCTAACATTGGAAATAAAGTGTATTGTGGATTTTGCCGCTTTCATTTTGAGGTTATGGGGTTATTGGTTTATTAAGTTATTGCGTTGGGGGTTGGAGGTTAAGGGCTTAGGGTTTTTGGGGATTTTGGTGTGATGGAGCTATGGGATTTAAAATTCAAGGGCTAATAAGGGTTTTTGGTCTAAATTTTTAGATTATGGAAAATCTTGACGACATAGGGTTAAATGAACCTCGGATTCAGATTCAGCGACCTCAAAAAATTACAGTAAACATAGTCAGACCTCATCATTCTTTTTTTTTGTGGAGCTGTGTTATTTATTTTCTTATATTGTACTTTTATGTTGAAGATTAAGGCGATGCATTTTTAATGAAAATGAAATAAAACTGAATTATTATGACATTCAAAATGTTTTGGTAAAATATTCTACCAAAATTGCTATAGTAGTTATATCTAAAGCTAAATAGATCATAACCATGAGGTGGTTTAATGAAGCTGAACATTAACAATAAAAATTGCTCTATTGTGTATTAACATTGATTGTTTATGTTATATAACGTTCATAATCTAACATTTAAATTTCTCTGGTTCCATCTGTAATACACGGTGTGTCATACACTTGTACATACACTGTTGGTTCGCTTGTTTTTTTAATTGGAAAATTAGGAATTCATAAGAATTAGTGGATTGTGAGGTTGAAATCGGTTACTTCTCCTATTTTTGGATGAAGACAATCACCTTTACTATAAAAGCTTTAACAGCTAAATCCCAATTTTCAAAATTAATTTTGAAACACACTGTATACGTATATGTATTGCTAGAATTAGGTATATATCGTATGTAAACTAAATTCTATTCCCCAAATGTGAAGAAAGAGATTCATTAAGTGAGACAGACGCAGACGGTACAACAACGTTTTTTTTCACTTGTACTTTAAATGTACACTAAACATAATGTATATTCATAAAACCAATTTAAAATAGAAATGTTTCCATTATTTTATACCCGTTTCTAAATGTTTTATACTTCCACCTCACTTCGTGAATGTACAACTAATTTTTACTTTGTTAAACATTTTCATAGAAAACAATTTTATTTTGTTTTGTAGATGACATATATGTATGTATAGGAAACTCGATTTAAATTAAAAGTAACAACACCGAAATCATAATGGGATGAGTAATTAAATAAGTTTACATACATGAATATCATTTTAATAAACAACCGGAAGTTGCGGCTTTTCGTCGCTTAGTCATACGTATAAGCGAATCCCTGGCAATTAAACAAAAAAGTTCTCATTTAAAAAGAACAAAGGTCTCCGCTTACTCATATTTTCTAAAAACAGCGCTTATATTCTACATCTGTTGAAGCTTTTAACAGCCAGTAATAAAGTTTTTAATTGCATGTTTTTTTTCAGACATGGTTTTTTTACGGACACGGATGATCGCGAGTTCCAAACGAAAACGAGTGAGTATTTTTTTTTAACTTAATGCCCTGATATAATATGAATTATGTCAACAAATATTCATTAGTTGGTACAGTTACATAAACGTCTATATTTAGTGTCCAATGCCATTGTACACTTCAAAGTGTTTACAGACATGTGGATTGTTTGATTCGTAAAAGCACCATGGACCATCAATATTGCCATAAAAGAAATGCGTCTGAGAGGAAATAGTACCAATTATTATGAATGGATTTGGAATTTCTTGAGTTCTTCTGTCCCAGTGCTGACACTCTTTCGGAATCGTCAAGTGGTCCGTTACTGATCTCGATGAGCTCGACCGACTTACCAGGCGGCTCCTAACTAAGTTCAGGCACTTGCACACTAACTCTTCCGTAATCAGACTCTACCTGCCTCGAAGACGAGGTGGGAGAGGTCTATTGAACATCAAAAATCAGTGCCTTAATCAAGAAGCTTCCTTAAGAAGAAAGCTGCTAACGAAGAGGGACCCGCTAATAACAGCCGTAGCAAGAGAGGACGCTGGATACACGCCTTTGAGCCTCGGATGTGAACTTATCTCGGTCGACGTATCAACAGAAGAGGAGCTCCGGACACAGTGGATGGAACATGCTTTACAGGGCCGTTTTCCAAAAATGCTACAGTCAGACAAAGATAATTCATTAAAATGGTTTACCGACGGCTATCTGTACCCCGAAACCGAAGGCTTCTTGACTGCTATTCAGGACAGGGTTATAAAAACAAGAAACTACCAGAAGCATATCCTGAGAGACAACATCGAAGACCTATGTAGAAAATGTGGATCTGCATGCGAAACTATAGAACACGTAATAGGAGGGTGTCCAGCGTTAGCAGAGTCAGCATAACATATCTCGGCAGGCACAACCAACTTGCGAAGATGGTCCATCAACAACCGGCACTCAAGTATGGCCTCTTAGCGATGGCTCCGCCATACTACAAATATGCCCCGGAAGCTGTGCTGGAATCGGAAACAGCAGTGATGTACTGGGATAGGCTAATCATCACCGACCGAACAGTGGACTTCAACCCACCAGATATTGTGCTGATCAACAAGGAACAACGAAGAGGAATCATCATAGACATCGCAGTGCCACTTACTCACAACATTCAGAAGACTGAACGGGAGAAGATCGCGAAATACGAAAATCTATCAATCGAGCTGAAGCGCCTATGGAAACTGGAGAAGGTGGAGACATACGCCCTAGTAATATCGGCGGAGGGCGTGATGACGACCAGATTTGCCAAGAACATCGCGGCATTAGGACTGTCTTATAATATAATTAGAAATGGCCAGAAGGCAGTTGTATTACAAACATGTCATATTGTTAGAAAGGTTTTGGGACAGGATGAATTTCCTCCCCTCGCCTGAGCCTAATTTCTGCTGGAGGCGAGGATGAGATATCAAACCATCACTGTCTGCAGTAGGAATAGGTGAATGTTTCCCAGCGTTTACGCTGAGAAGTGTGACTATAATGTGTAATAAGTAATAATAATAATGACAAAAAATAATGATAATTGAGGATGGCGAGGTTCAACAGAGTTGATCTTCCATCTAACCATCCTGGTAATATAATCAAAAAAAATTAACAACCTGTAAGAATAAAGATATGAACACATAAACATGAAAATGTAGAAAACTAACAGGTTCTATTCGCCATGATATATCGTCCCTGTTTTCACAAAGTGGTTATGCTGTCTACAGACCTGTGAAGTGATGTACATATGTACATATGTATATACTATAAGCATTCAGAGGCCTTCAGAATAAAAAAAGTTTGGGCATACATACCAATTATATTGAACATTATAGCTCATTCAACTTCACCTCGCCTTATTAATGGCTTTACCTCGTTCTTTTGATAATTTTTATACTATAGTGTAATGATTTAGTAAGTACATTTACGTCAATATTTAAGTTTCAAATTTTAACGTAATAAAAAAAATATGACTTTCAAAATTGTGTTAAATATTAGTAATACTTATGAATTATTAAGTAATAATTTGCATTTGCATGTAGCGGATGCAAATGAAGCTTTTCAATGAACCTTTTACTTCTAATACACGATTCTTTTAGTTGTTGAATTACAATGACGTTACTGCATGACATATGTAATGACTATATAACGTATTCATTTATAAGTACATACATACGAGCGAATAAATAAACGGATTATACGAGCAACAGTGTATATTTTCAAATACCTTCACGTACAGCCTTCATGGGGTCTCCACATATAAAATTCAAACGGTCGACTACTGAGAATGATCTTAAATCAAATTTATTATTCACTAGATAACCGCTAGTGTTTTGCGAGAGCGTTCTTATAATTCCCAGTCTTGCGTTGCTTGTGTAGGATAGCACTTAAGCCATTAGAAAAATCTGGGACAATTGATTTTCAGAGATCGTGAAGGAATAGCAAATAGTAAATTCTATAACAAGTTATGGAATTGACCATATTCCACACGAGTGAAAAGTTTGTCCATGTCTATTTACTTGACTTCAAGAAGAGTTTTAGTTAGATTTAGTTTAGAGTTAGATATCAACAAGCTATACAGTTACTCCCAAAAGTATTCGGACAATTATGATTTGTGTTAATTAGTAAGGATTATAAATAGTCAAATCAAAATAATTCATTTAAATGATACACACGTTAGTTACACCCTGTATTTTAAGTTAGACATGTAATAAAATGAAAACCATTAAATGAAAGAAATATTTCATGTTCAGAATTAACACAAGTATTCGGACATATGCAGTTTAGACAAAGTAAATATTTAAGATGCAAAATT
The DNA here is from genome assembly GCA_029963805.1 of Aromia moschata. Taxonomy (NCBI): domain Eukaryota; kingdom Metazoa; phylum Arthropoda; class Insecta; order Coleoptera; family Cerambycidae; genus Aromia; species Aromia moschata. The sequence goes on from JAPWTK010001231.1 coordinate 61,114, forward strand.
TTAAAATTTTGTGGTACAGGGTTTGTCCGGAAAGTAATGTCAGTGAGCTTTGAAAAATGGTTTTTATTGGTTCTATGTGTACAAATCTTTATAAACTTTCAAAATACATTCCTCCTGCGTCCACACATCGGTTCCAGCGGGTCTTCCACGCATCAAAAGCCGCACGGTAGTCGTTTTCCGGAATCGCCTTTAAAGCGTCGATGCAAGCCTTCTGAATGTTTTTCGCCAACCCAAAATGCTGTCCTTTCATTGGGGTTTTGAGGCGCGGAAACAGAGAAAAGTCTGGGGGGGGGGGGCACATCGGGGCTGTAGGGAGGCTGGGGAACAACGGTGATGCCTGCCTTGACGAGGTAATCGGCCACGAGGAAGCAGGTGTGCGAAGGCGCATTGTCGTGGTGAAGCTTCCAGGATTTTGAGATGTCTGGGCGGACGCGATTCACCATGCGTTTCAACCGCTTCAGCACCTCGACGTAAAACTTTCCGGTTACGGTTGTCCCCTGCGTAACGAACTCATGATGGATCAATCCCCGGCAATAAAAAAAGACAATCAGCATTGTCTTGATCTTTGACCTGGACATCCTGGCCTTCTTGGGGCGAGGGGAGTTCGACGTGTGCCATTCCGCACAGCTCTTCCTCTCCGGATCGTATTCAAAGACCCAACTTTCGTCCTCGGTAATGACGTCATCAAGGAAAGCGGGGTTGTCTTCGCAGCGCGGTTCTCATCGTTGACATCTTCCCGACCTTCTGCGAAGGCCTTGTGCCACCGGAAAATTTGCCTGTCCGAAAGACAATCGATGCCGAAAGCCTTCTTCAACATTGAAATGGTTTCCGCAGCACTCTTCTCCAGTTTCACACAAAACTTGATCGCCATCCGTTGCTCAAGCGAACGCTGCATTTTTTCTTGCACCGGGTCACTGTAACGACTCTCAAAGAACGAGTGATGCGACCGCTACAACGACCGGTCGCCAACTGACGCTTATTGGATCTTGTTGCCAGATCCCCCCACCACAATCCCAGCACGTAAAGCGCGGGCTGGCGCGTACAGTCTTGGAAAAAAAATTCACTGACATTACTTTCCAGACAAACCCTGTATATCCTTTATTATCTAAACCGCTCGCAACCGTCGTGGCATAGAAAGAACCAACTTTTTTGTCACACATGCTTCTCTTTTGTTCCATTCTTCCTGCACGTAGTCTATCAACTGCTGACGGTTTGAAATATTGTGTTTTCTTACTCTACACTTCAATTCTGCCCACAAGTGTTCAGCTGGGTTTAAATCCGGAGAATGTGGAGGTGTAATGAGCCATTTAGGCGTGTTATACAACCATAATCTTACGTTATATGCTGTATGTTTTGGGTCGCAGTCTTGTTTAAAAATATAATTGTCTGTAAGGCTCAATTTTGTGGCATTTTCTTGTAAATTGTTTTTTCAAAATATCCAGATACATATATTTGTCCATAATTATGTCGATTATATGCAAAGAGCCAACCACATTCGCCGCCATACACCTCCACAACATCATCGAACCTCCACCGTGCTTAACAGTTCGGTCCAAGATGTTTTTTTTAATGCTGTACGCGGCTTCCTGAGCCGAAAATGTTAATTTTCTGAGAAAATTTATATTTTCTTCTCAGATGGTAGACGATATGTATGGAGGAAGCCGCAGTAATTAACACAAATCATAACTGTCCGAATACAATAATGTACGTGTTACAATTTAAAAAAAAACAATTTGGGGCTATGACATCTGAGAATAACCGAATTCGATAAATTCAAATTTATCGCCAATTAAGTTATTTTGAACGTGGCCTGATTGTTGGTATGAGGGAAGCTGGATTCTCTTAGGGAAATTGCCAACCTCATAGACCGTAACGTGATAACTTGTGAATCTATAACTTGTGAATCCTAAGATCACAATAGGATCTTAGGAGAATAACAGATCGTGAAGAACGACATCTGAGAATGATGGCGGTGAGACAGATTTTCCACAGCACGACGTGTGTGATTTTTTGGAGGGAAACTTTAAAACGAAGATCCTCTTACTGAGCGTTTTTATGCCTACGCCTTATTACAATTCTTCGTGCTGGCAGGCTAAAATGTTGTAATGACCAAATGCACTGACTATAGGAATGACGTCTTTAGCGATGAGTTCTGATTCTTTTGTGGGCTCAAGATGGACGCAGATGGACGCAGATTCCTCACAGAAGCGTTTCTGTGGGGAACGGAGTAATCTACAACTCGCTTTTGAATGCCATACTACGCTTACACGTGGGGTGATGGTTTGGGGTGTAGTATGCTTTGTTAGTCATCTTTTGTTTTCCTTCGGTTCAATTTGAATGAAGCCAATTATATAACCGGTGTTCTTAGATCTTCGGTAGATATTCGGGAGTTGATTGAACCAATTTTTAAACAAGATAACGCCCGCCTTCACGCGGCAAGAGTTACGACACAGTTTAGTTCGATCCCCCGATCTCTCACCGATCGCACATGTCTCGGATATGATCGGTACCAAACTGGGTTATTTTATCCCATCCCCGAGACAATCTCAACGACATTCGGCTTCACATAGAAGACGCTTAAAATGATCACCACAAGGTGAAATCGATCATTTGATTCAGATTGTTCCTCATCGAATACGACGTGTATAAATTAAGTAACGAGTCTGATTTTTTTAATTGTTTTTATTCGAATTCAAATAGAATATAATTCAGTATTGTTTCCTTCAAAATAACTTCCTTGGGACTTAACAGCGCTGAAGACAGTTCTGACATTTCTCATAGTAATGCTGGAACTCATATACTGGAATAGCCTTCAGCTGGTCGGTTGAAGCCGTTTGAATGTTTTCTATGGTCCCAAAATGACGTCCCTTGAGGTGATTTTTTCAATCTCGGGAAGAGAAAAAGTCACAAGGACTTAAGTTAAGGCGAATAAGGAGGCTGAGGAGCCACAGGAATGTTTTTACTGGCTAAAACCTCGTTTACTGAAATGGCTGTGTGACAAGGCACATTGTCGTGATGAAACATCCAGTTCTTGATGTTTGGTCTCACACGCATGACCCTTTTCCGAAGTTTTTCAAGAATATCTGTTGTGGATTTACATAAGTGTTGATTTACTGTTTGGCCTGGAGGCACAAACTCTTTGTGGACAATTCCCTGGCTATCAACAAAGCAAATCAGCATGCACTTGACCTTCGACTTGCTCATTCTTGCTTTTTGGGTCTTGGAGGGCTTGAAGTATGCCAATTCATGCTTTGGCGCTTGGAGTTTTTTTGGAACCATTTTTGTGCAGCTTTTTCTCATCCCTCAATTCGTTAGTCAAAGTCTGATGAACAATGATGTGATTCAAATTTAACTATTCCCCGATCATTCTTGTCTCCAACAGACGATATGAACGCACAAGATCCCGTATTCTATCGATATTTTCATCGGTTCTTGAAGATGAGGGCCTTCCGCTGCGTAGTTCATCTTCAATCGACTCTCTTCCTTCTGAGAATGTCTTAAACCACCGAAAAACTTCTTGAAAAAACATTGTCTCCGCAGGCGTGTTGAAGTTTTGCAAAATTATCCATTGCGCTGTGTCCAAGTCTGAAACAAAACCTGAGTATACCATTGCTCAAAATTAATGTCACTCATTTTTAAAACGCACTAGAAAACAAAAACAGTTTACGAAAACAGTCACAAGGAACAAACAAACGACTCTAAAAAGTTCATTAAGCTACCGCCCTTGCAAGTCCCGTCTCCGCAGTGTTTCTAGATCGGGCGCTAAGTTGCCAGTCGCATTACTTAATTTACACACCTCGTACATAAGTGCATACTCAGTTATGGTGGTGCAACCTGTTGTTTATTTTTTATTGAAAACGTTCATCAATAATTAATTTGTTATATCGAAGTACATATTATGTGAACATTTTAAACTAATTATTTAAATAATACTGGGTGTTGCGGTTTTTATTCAAATCAGTATATTAAACCGTTCACGAATCTTGTTGCGAAAACCACAAACTATTTGTAAATAAACCTGTTCTGTGAATAGTAAAAATAATGTTCCCTAAATATATTCAAATTTCTACGACAGTTTTTTCTTAAAATATGCATTGGTCATTCAAATTTATTAGAGGAATATTAACTTGTTTACTAAACATTCCTACCTTCAAAAACTAAGCCCCAATTAGTATTCTAACGTACACCTGTGCTCAGGTTTTTCTACTTAATTGAATGTAGGGATTTGTATGTGGAATTCCCAAGAGTGAGATCTTTAATCAAATCGCTTCCTGTAGGTGTTATGCTGGGTGGAACGGAGATATCCGCCAATATTATGCAGGTGCATGGTTCTCCACGCTTCAGTTATTACATTTATTTTATTTCGCCGGGTATGCGGCTAAGTCTCCAGAATGTATAACTAATATTTATTCTCCTTCGTTTCCCAATGGATGAGGCATCTCAAGAATGCACGATTTGAGATATACTTATACAGGTTATCCCATTATTAAAGGGTCACATTGAAACTGCCAATTCTTTGGATAAAAAGTTTATATTTAACCAAACTTACCTCAGCCCAAAGCCTAGGGTGTCAAAGTTATAATTTTATTTTCGATTTTCGTATATAACCTCTTTAAAAACCAACACTTATTCCCAAAATTTTGTGACGGGTTTTTTGGAGAGATAAATTTTAATTTGTCAATTATTTTGATGTAGACTGTAAATGACGCTCTCAGTGGTATTCTGAGTACATAAAATTTAAAACTTGTATGCATCTTAAAGTATTTATGTTTTTATTACAAATATTTTACTTTCTCATAATTTTTTTGATAAAAAAGGTCTAATGTTTAAAATGACCGGTATTCAAACATTCATTTTGACTATAGTTTTGAATTTTTTTGGGCCTTGTACGTCGATCATATTAGTACATGATCTACTAGTATACCATTGGTATACTACTCTACCTGTATAGTAGTGTATAGAGTGGTATTTGACTTTATGAATGAGTGATTAATGATATATAATTTTCAAAATATTCGCATTTATATGTTGATACATTTTATTTTAAATTCTTTTTGCTTTTTTTTGTTGGGAGCTTTTTACATTCTAACATAATGCCTTTCAAATTTGACACACATGTACAATATAACAGCGTCTACAAATATAAAGGTTTTTTTGCTTAATAACGTAAGGAGTTATGGGGTTTAAACAGTTTAAAGTATTTAAAATAAGTCAAATAATTATTTTTAACATTCATTTTAATAATTACACGGCGTCTCTCCGAGCTCTAAAAAAAACTACTCTTGGTCTACTCTCCCCACCCTCTGGGGGTATGTATGACAAATTATTAATAATTTGTGAAAACGTATGGTCAAATGTATATGGGGCATTTCACGCCAACTAAGTGAGGTCAAAAAAATTTTCTGTTTGAAACATATCACAATCGATGGTACTTGCTAAAAAACTAACTTCCCTAAAATTTTAGATTTTTTGAGCCATAAGGAGAGGGGATGGTGAGGGTGAGAAAATACAAATTTTCGTTTCGACTCTAAAATTTCAATCTTTCTCAATAAAAAAATGAAAAAAATTAAAAAGAATGTTGCAATGGTTTTCGATGTTTTTTTTTTGCGTAGAATACGTTAAAAATATTTTCAAAATTATTGGGGGTAGTTTTCACCCTTATTTTTGAGGATTGAAAGTTTAAAATCGATATTTCGAAAAGTATGACACAATTTTTTTTTCCAATTTTTTTCTTAATTTCTTTCTTTTTTTTTGTACTTTCGATTAATTTTTAATTTATAATGGGCGTCGACCAGGAACTGGCCCAAAAAACGGCCCAAAGATGAAAAAACGTGGTTTTAGCGTATTTTCTCATCCTGTGAGATAGTAAATGGCAAGTGAATAATATATTCCAAGGTTTTTGGGGTCGCTGATTACGATTCTAATGTAAAAATTTCCCATAGAGAATACGATGGTATTTTTTTAAATTTCAAAATTTAGCCATTTTTTAAAAGTTGACCACCATACTGGATCCGCCATTTTGTTTTTTGAAAATCTGACGTTAGATCGTAATTAGCGACCCCAAAAACCTTGGAATATATTATTCACTTGCCATTTACTATCTCATAGGACGACAAAATACGCTAAAACCACGTTTTTCACCTTTGGGCCGTTTTTTGGGTCAGTTCCTTGGTCGACGCCCATTATGAATTAAAAATTAATCGAAAGTACAAAAAGGGGAAGACATTAAAAAAAAATTGAACAAAAAAAATCGTGTCATACTTTTCGGAATATCGATTTTTAAACTTTCATTCCTCAAAATAAGGGTGAAAACTACCCCCAATAATTTTGAAAATATTGTTATCGTATTCTACGCAAAAAAACACATCGAAAACCATTGCAACATTCTTTTTAATTTTTTAAATTTTTTTATTGAGAAAGATTGAAATTTTAGAGTCGAAACGAAAATTTGTATTTTCTCACCCTCACCATCCCTCCTTGTGGCTCAAAAAATCTAAAATTTTAGGGAAGTTAGTTTCTTAGCAAGTACTATCGATTCTGATATGTTCCAAACACAATTTTTTTTTGACCTCACTTAGTTGGCGTGAAATGCCCCATATACATATATGTATGGCCAAAATCATTCTAAATCATACATTTATTTTGATGTAATTTGTTGCCTTACGATAGGGGTGGGAGCAATGCATTTTTACTGCTATGTCCATTTTAAATACAATAATTATGATCTAGGTAATAAAATATAATAATAAATTATATAATAAGATAGGTAATAAAAGTCATGTGGGTTATAAGAGTCATTTTGGTCATATGGGTCATACAGATCATACAGGTCATATTGGTCATAAAGGGCATAAAGATCATAAAGGTCATACTGGTGATAAAAATCATAAATATCATATTGATCAAAAAAAGACATACTGGTTATATATATAATGAAACATTAGTTATAAAGGCTATATAGATCACAGATGTCTATGAAATCATATGTCCCATAAAGGCCACAGAGGTCATAAAGTACATCAATGTAATATTCAAATTTACTTTTAAAAACACAAACGAATGTTTTTAGAGATTGAGTGATTAAATACGGAAAAATTTGATATGGAAGTAGTGATACCTTAGGCAGAGTCTTTATTGTTCATTTGGCTGACGGTGTTTTTGTTGTACACAGGAGGAGACGGGTCTGTTGTATTTTAATATGTCGTGTTTTATAGGTTGTTGACGTAGGAGAATTCAAATATATCCCAAATAGATTATACTAGTCATAAAGGTTGTTCAGGTCGTCAAGATAATATATTATCATAATGTTATAGAGATCATTAAGTTCAGTTATGTCATTGACGCCATATATGTTATAAAGATCATAGGGGTCATAAAGGTTATAGATGTCACATAGGTCACGAAGTTCATAACCAAATATCACAGTTTTAAATATTATGAATCGTCATTTGACGATCGTTTGTTTGAAAGCTCATGACATCTGACGAGTGACATTTCTATAATCTGTCTTCGTGTTAGACTGATTAGCATGTAATCGATTAATTTGCCAGGTATAATATTTATTAATAGGTATAGTATTCCAGTCGTTTCTAGACGGTTTGTTGACTATTAGAAACTGATTAGCAGATGCCCACTTACATTATTAAATCTTATTATTAAATCACAGCAAATGAAGTATATTAAACTGCTGAACAGTTGCTTCTGATGAATTTCAAACAGTTTACGAATATATAGTGAGGTCCATAAGTAACGGATAAATTCATTATCTACGTAATTTACAATTTATGAGTAAAATCCTGAAACACGTCAATTCTAGAATGACATTTTTGAGCATAATTTTATACCTCCCCTCCAACCCCTTGGAGTGACAGCTACCCCTTTAAAATTTTTAAATGGAACGAGGGTGTGTGTGATAGCTCATTTGAAAGGGTTTTTAATTCTCCATCCAGCAAAAATATTACATTTTTATGTTACTAAGTAACGAAAAGAACATGAAACAGACCAGAAGAACAGTTTAAATCAAATGTTCAAACTGGGCGCCTGTTGCTTCTTGCCAATAATGGAGGCGTTGCTGAAATTCATCTAAAACATTTTGTATTGTTTCCGGGGTGATTTGATTAATTTCTTGCCTTATTCTGTCTTTTAAATCTTCTACGTTATTTGGTCTATTGAAGTAGACTTAGATTTTAAGTAACCCCATAAAAATAGTCAAGCGGAGTCAAATCGGGAGAACAAGCAAGCCACTCAATTTCACCGCGTCTACCGATCCATCTATTGGGAAAAACTTGATTCAGATAGGCTCTTACTTCCAATGAAAAATGTGGTGTAGCTCCGTCCTGCTGAAACCAGATATTTCTATCAATTTCATTGGTGTTGTCATTATCTGGGAAAAGCATTCTTAACTCTGAAACTAATAAATTTTGCAAGAAATTCACGCGCCATCAAATAAATATGGTCCGATAATTTGAGAATTTATAATTCCAGCCCAAACGTTCACCTTCTCAGGATATTGAGTATTGGCCTTCATCATCCAATGTGGATTTTCTGTACTCCAGTATCTACAATTCTGTTCCATTTAAGACGAATGTTGCTTCATCAGAAAAAATAATGTTTTTTATAAATAAAGGAATATCTTGGCATCTATTTGCCATGATTTCGCAAAATTCCAATCGGCGATCAGCGTTAAGTTCTTGAACCAAATGAATTTTATATGGGTGGTATTTTTCGTTTTTTAGAAGACGCAAAATGGACGTTTTACCAACATCATTATCGGCGGCAACTTGTCTTGTAGGTTTATATGGATTATCTTGAGTATCTAACAATATATCTAATTTTTGTTCATCGTCTAAAATGCGTTTCCTACCAGATTTAGGAATATCTGTGACATTTCCAAATTCACGAAATTTGTTTTCTATTCTACTAACCGTAGACTGGGAAATGCGGCGGTCAGGATACTTGGTATTGAATATTTCGCATACCTGCTTCTGCGTTCTTGTTTTATCACTACATGCTAATAATATCAAAATTTCAATTCTTTGGTATCTAAAAGACTCATTGTTAAAATAATGATCACCGATAAATAACATAATAGAATAATAAGTTTTCACAGATGTAGCAAATAAAGAAATTTAAATGTATTTTTTTCTGATATGTAAAAAGAAACCCTTTTTACTTCTTTCTTTTTGTTGGGTATTTTGCGCAGCGTATCAGGGAAACAGATACATTTAAGTTGAATGTTGACACAAAATTAACTAAAAACGTCAGATTTGATAGACAGGCACTTGATTGTATACATTTCATAGCTGTCACTCCAAGGAGGTTG